>JADLZN010008443.1:0-241743 GCA_018155175.1 Sinocyclocheilus anophthalmus | reverse complement strand
AAAACAAATCGAATTTTATGTGGTATTTTGAAGTAAAAGTTCTATAAGTGACAAAACACACTGGACTTTTGAGAACTCCTTTTATTATTTATTAGTTTCAGTTGATTTTGGACATTCAATTGTGCATGCTCATGTTGTTGGCCTGGTTCACCTTGTAAGCTTAAATATACAAACACGATGTTCAGTCTCTGAAATGTAGTCAGTTGCACACGATTTTTTGACGCTCCCTCATTGACTGAAAGCATGAAATCGCAGCGTGAAATGTAACTGTTGTGCAGGGCAAATGCATTTTGGGAATTCATATTTTTAATTTGATTGTAATATACAACTGTTCATGAGCTTTGATTGAGTCACCAGTGCACACAAATATTTTTTTTCACAATATTCAGTTTTCAGAGTAATTTGAAAGTGGTAGTAAATGTGATGTGAAAACAGCACAATTTTTTAGGCCATCATTTCTATCTAATCTTAAGAGAACAGGCTTGTTTTGTGAACAAGTCACAATGGAACAGACTTTTCAAAGAGGATATTATTGAAGGAGCCAAGTAAAATGTATTTGCCCTCACAGCAAATCTGCAACCCATCAGTAAAAGCAGTAAAGTCTTGTATCATATTTCCCATGCGACCAGGGCATTTTTTAGAGAAGTTGTCAGAAGAAATAAATGATGTGTAATCTGGCATCAGGATTATATCATTAACTAAAAAATATATTTTTTAAAAAATGTGTAATTGAAAAAAGCTGAAATAAAATATTAAAACTTGGGCAACTAACTGAAATAAGTTTAAGTTAAAGCACTAACATTACTAACTCAGAATATTTCAAAACTAAATTGTAAAAAGTGTTCTCTTGAAATTGTTACCTTAAAGAACAATTATTATCTGATTTAACTCATAAAATTAGTTTTGTTGTATTTAGGTTGATTCAGTGATGCTAAATAATGTTTTTTTATTTAAATGAATATAGATGTTACCAATTGTTTCAGTGTAAAACTGATCTAAAATTAAAACTGAAATACAAATATATTAAACCTAAACAATAATATTTGAAAAGAACAAAACTAATAAAAATGACAAAAGCACATTACAAAATGACTAAATATTTAAAGGGTTAGTTCACCCAAAAATGAAAATTCTGTCATTAATTGCTCACCCTCATGTCATCCCAATCCCGTAAAACCTTCATTCATCTTCGGTACACAAATTAAGATATTTTTGATGGAATCTGAGAGATGTCTGACCCTCGATCAACGCACAGAAACGTAGCAAGGACATCGGTAAAAAAATCCATGTGACATCAGTGGCTCAACCGTAATTTTATGAAGCTACGAGAATACTTTTGTGCGCAAAGAAAACAAAAATAACAAATTATTTAACAATTCTTTCTCCTCGAGTTACCATCTTCCTCCATTTTGGAGAGTATCCCAGAACGTAATCAACGTAATCAGCGTTGTTTACGTTCAGTAGACAGCGTGCACATGCAGAACGTAAACAATGCTGATTACGTTATGGGGTACTCTCCAGAATGGCGGAAGATGGTAACTCTGGGAGAAGAATTGCTGAATAAATTATGTTGTTGTTGTTGTTGTTTTCTTTGATCGTGGTAATATCATTTTAATATCCTTGGAGGGTCTGAGAGCTCTCGGATTTCATCAATAATATCTTAATTTGTGTTCTGATGAACGAAGGTCTTACGGATTTGGAACGACATGAGGGCGAGTAATTAATGACAGAATGTTCATTTCTGGGTGAATTATCCCTTTAACTAAAATGAAAAATAAAAATTGTAATAAACTTTAATAGTTCGGATAATACAAAAACAACACTGCTGGCATCAAACATCAATGAAACAATCTCTTTAAGCAGTTTGTCAGCTCAGCTTCTAACCTGTCATCTTCTGTCACAGTCAAACAGGACTCCAACCACACCATTGGCGTTGAGTTTGGCTCCAGGGTCGTTAACGTTGGCGGCAAAACGGTCAAATTGCAGATCTGGGACACAGCTGGGCAGGAGCGCTTTAGGTACTTGCCTGTGATTGGCTCATTAGCACATCCTCACTGCTCTGTGCTGACTCTGATTGGTTGAGGTCATTCTCCGCTTGTGTCTTACAGGTCGGTGACCCGCAGTTACTACCGTGGAGCAGCAGGGGCTCTTCTCGTGTATGACATCACAAGGTAAGGCAGCTTGTGGGATCACCCGACCGCAAAGATACATTTTGTTGTGAAATGAAAAAATGAATCTTTTAGCTGCAGGAAATGAACTAAATCAGAGGCACATGGAGAGAATGACTGCGGCATTGAATTGAATGAGCTCCAGGTTGCCATGCAGCTGTCCTGGTCATAGAGACAAAGCAGGGACCCAGGCCATGTGGGATGGAGGAAGCCCTCCTCCTCCTCCGCCTCCGAGAGCAGGGCACTGCCACTTCATCGGCCACCTCTTGGGACGCAGCCGCCTCTTCGGCCGTCACTGGGACAGCTGCAGCCTCTCCGGCCCTCACTGGGGCGCTGCAGCTTCTTCGGCCGCTTCCGGGGCCGCCGCAGCCTCATCAGCCACCAAGGGGGGAATTGCGGACTCCTAGGACGCCACACGGGGAGATGCAGCCTCATCAGCACCTCTAGGGAACAGAAGCCTCTCCAGCTGCCTCTAGGGTTGGTGAGGCGTACCCATTCCTCCTCCGTCTCCGGGAGCGGGGCACTGCCACCTCATCGGCCTTACCTCTGGGGGCGCTGCAGATTCCTCAGCAGACGCTGGGGGTGCTGCAGCCTCTTCGGCCGTCTCTGGGGGCGCTACAGCCAGAGGATTCCCCTGTCGGGCTAGGAATTCGATGAACCCCTCGAAAGACAGGTGATCCAGCCCTCTCATCCTCCACCAATTGAGGGGCTCTTCAAGGGCATAATTAAAAAGGTCCTTGAGGGCCGCATCATTAAACCCCAACACCTCTGCAGCACCGCTGAACTCCAGGGCAAAACTCCTAACGTCAGCCCCCTGTTGACTGAGGGAGCTCAAGGTCCTAAATTGGAGCATGCGCTGGTAGTGGGGGCTGGAGAGAGTGGAGGCTGGTGGATGGCGCAAACCATTCTTCCGCTGAGTCCTCATTTGGTCCGTTCGTACTGTCAAGGTCTTGGGTAGAGGATGGAGCGAGGACTCAGTATTGCAGAAGAAAAGGTTTTATTGGTAATAAAAATAAACAAAACAGCAACAAAAACAACCCCGAGGGGGAAAAACAGACAGGCAGGCAGGCAGGCAGACAAGGCAAGCAAGCAGGCAAGGCAGGATCTGGACACTCCGGGATGACGAAGACATCCAGGGGAAATCGACAACGAACGGTAGCAGGACTGCAAACAAAGGAGAATAAATGGAGGCAAATGAGGGTAACGAGGGGGGAGCAAATGTGGGGGCAAATAACTAAAACACGGTAACAAGTGGGAGGGGTCAAGACAATTGGCATGAGCACATGGCACACCGAATCAAAGACAAAAAGCCCTGTGCTCACACAAAACAAAACACAAGCACAAAACAAAACAAAACACAAGCACATGGCCAGCAAAACAAGACACGAGCACGCAGCTAATGAGAAAACTCATAAGACGCGTGTTCACACAAGACAACAAGAAAAGCACGCGGCTGAACACAAACCGCGTGCTTCACCAAACACAACACACGTGGACAGAAGAGCGCACAGCCGAGCGAACTCGAGACCGCATGCTCCCACAACAGACAGAACATGGAGCGTGTGTCCGGACCCCGACACGAAACTGAAACTCAAGACATGACTGCCGGGATCTGAACACCACGCACCAACATGAAACAGTACACGCAGACGAAAGCACACGGCTCGAGCACACTAGAAGCCGCACGCTCACATGAAAACAAATGACATGACGCGAGTGTCAGGGCTCTGTCACAAAAACATGAATTACACTAGACCGAAGTGACAGAACCCTGACACTATGGAGCTTGACAGCACCTGCACATAATTTACTGCCATCGTATGAAAAACAGCAGCGTGAACAACCTGGTAAACATCACTGATGGGAGAAAAAAAGTCAAACTGGAGTGACATGAGGATCAGTAGATGATGAGAGATTTTCAAAATAACATATAATCTTTGGATTAGCGCTGATCTCACAGGGATTCACTCAAATTATACTGGGACTGTAAACACAATTTACTATGTGCATGTATTTATATATCTATGAGAGAGGGATTACTGCTTTGTTTGTGAAGACGTTGGACAAGATGCTATAAAGATCGAGGGGAGAATATGTGTGTGTTTGTGTGTGAGTGTGAGTGTGAGGTGTGGTGTGTGTGTGTGTGGGTGTGTGAGTGGGTGTGAGAGGGCGTTCGTGTGGGTGTGTGTGTGGTGTTGTCTGTGTGTGTGTGACCCTTTAATGAAGGCCAGACCCCTGCAGGTCCAGCAGCTTCAGGGTGTTTGCTGGATTGAGGGTCTTGTGTTCAATGCACAGTCCAGATGAATATGCAGCCCACAGAAACCACTGGTGTCTCTCGCTTTTTGAGATTTAACAAGAACCATCAATCCTTCCTCTCTGTTTTCTCTCAGCATTATTATGATCAGAGCTCAACAATAAGGACTGCCTGATGGCCCAGGGCCGGTGCGAAGGACATCCAAGCCAGTGCTGCATCAGTACAAAAGTTTATCGAAAGTCTTGCCAATTTAAACATTCAAGCAATTTTAATCCATTCATGCCCGTGCAGGAATACCAGAGTTTTTTTTTTTTTGCTTGAATGGACACGTACACACACACAAAAAAATAATTGTCAAAATGCCCGTCTTGGCAAGTATCCTCGTAAACACAGATTGTTACGTCTTAAGTGAATGTAAACAGTTGGGAGAATATCGGATGTGTATCAGTATACTGGATCTGTGCATTAGGTCTTAAAGTGATAGCAGCCTAATAAACCTTCTGCTGTCTGTCATTAATGTTAATCAAACAACAAAAAGAAACTAAATCACTTTTATAATTTTAATGTTTAATCTATATTTAACCAGGGAACCAAGCTTATGCAAGTGATTGATTGATTCAATTTTGTTCCTAATACTACTGTAATGAGACTACGATGTTAAGTTAGACATCAGGGCAATATTGTTCTAGTTGCAATTCTTTGGTGTGTTTTTTGTTATTTTATTACTGTTCACTTATCTTTAATAATGTTTGAACTTTATATTAGTTTGGTCAGTAGTTTTTTGCAGTGGTATCGAAACTGGAAGCGCGAATTCTGAAATTTCACTGGTATCTATTATTTTGGTGTCAAACTGTAACAGCCTTGTTTATTGGAATACAAGGTTATGTGGGTCCAAAACAATGAAAACATTACCTATTTTATTTATTTATTTAGAACTCTCAGTCAACTTTTATCTCGTATATGATTTTTGGTGGAGTGTGTGGACTTTTTTCCCCCAAGTATTTTATTTAGAACTAAAAAAATTCTTAGTGTCGAGCCCTGTTATGCTTCTTTGTCCCTTTTTAAAACATTATATTTCAATAATAACCCCACTTTTATGGTGTTTGCTTAGTCAGCCATTACAACTACTATTGCTCACACACATGATTAGTGATCTGAACAAACCTCTAAGTATTAACATTGGGTTTGTAACTTATTCTGTATCTGCACGATTTCTGCAGACAGTGCAAATAATGTAGCTCTTTCTGCTTGTTTTTTGCTTTGTGTCGTCTGTGAAAGGTCTCTTCTATCTCCAGACATCTCAGCTTCACATGGCTCAGTGTTTTAGACAGGCTTTGATCAGACTCTGAGCATCTGATAAATGTTACAACATGACAGAGATCTTTCTATCCCACCAAATCTCCCTCTCTCTTTCTTCTTGACTCATCTGTCCATCAGTCTAATTTCCACACAGTAAATTAGGAACAGTGTTTCACATCCTTTATCTTTATTCAGCAATTGCTGAGAAACACAAGGACTGTATTATCCACATTCATATTCTCTGTGTCCTTGATGTTATCCATCTAACCCGCCGGACTAACTGGTAAAAACCATAATTCTTTCATCACTGTGTTTAATGTCTGGCCAGAATCATCTGTCATATTCTATTGTACATGTTCAGTTGGGTGGTGGTTTGTTAAAGTCAACATGAAATCAAAATGAACACTATTTTCGTAATACTTGTTTTATTGTGATTGATTTACAGATCTGTTTTTATAGTATTTTATCAAAATGTTCAACTTCAAATTGCTCTTATTTTTCAACTACTTCACACACTTTTCAACCAAACATCATCATTCATTCAGTTCTCAATGGCAAAACTGAAGTCCTGTTCTAGTCCTGTTTCACTCAGCATTGTTATCGGACTAAAACCATTAAAAATAGCTGCACTAACTGAAATAAAGCTGAATTTAAATATTAGATGAAAAACATAAACTTGAAAAAATATGAAAATTAGAAATGTTGCTGACAAATAAGTTTAAGCTGAAGTACTAAAAATACTAAAACTAAAACTGAAATAAAAAAAAAAAAAAAAAAAAATTACAAAAGACATTGCACAGAAATTAAAATTGAAACATTTCACCGAAGAAAATGAGGGTAACATATACAGTGCCGACAAAAAGTTGCAAAAAAGAAAAGAAAGAACTGATTGGTTTTAATAACTTTAATAATACTCAATAACTTTGTTCCTGTCACATTTTTCAGAAAAGAAAGAAAGAAAAGAAAAAAAAGTGGTCACTGTACATGTCCATCAGACGCTCTGTTCCTGTCTGAGTGGGCGGTTCTTGGCTAGAATAAGATACAAAGTTGACCAAACTTTCTTTGCCGATAGTAGAAGTGTGTGTGTGTGTGTGTGTGGTGTGTGTGTGTGCGTATGTGTGTGTGTGTGAGTGAGTGGATGTGAGGTGTTGTGTGTGTTGTTGTGGTGTGTGTGTGTACGTAATGGACATTCCTTATAAGAAAAATCAGTGTTTTTCATCCGTCAGTCTCCTCCTGAGAGCGTCTGTGAATAATACTCAGGTGTTTGTGTAACTACACATTCCAAGAGTCTCTGTATATTTATGCCTCTCCCTCTCTCTGCAGTGTTTAAACGAGAAGAAACTGAACTGTACAAAGGAAATGAAAGAATTTAGGGAGGCTTTAGTGGTGTCTTGTTTGACCCCTGTGTGTGTGAGGGTGAGGTGTGTGTGTTATGTGTGTGTGAGAGAGAGTGTGAGTTTGTGTGCGTGTGAGCGTGTGGTGAGGGAGGTCCTGATTTGCCATGAAAAAGTATGAAAAGCCTTCAGGGGGATTTCCTCTGAAAGAAAGACCTCCTCCTCCTCTTTTCTGACCCTTTACTTGCTCTCTCTCTCTCTCTCTCAAGCACTTTACAGTTGAGACAAAACGGTGCAGTGAGCTGACGACAGACTACTTAAAACTTTGCATTTCCCAGCAGACGTCGTACTCTTGTACAAACTTGCAATAACTTGCTAAACAATGGCTGTAATCCACATTAGTCCGAATCTACCAGCCGTCCCAAACTGGACACCATGGAAGCACCTCTGGATATGAGACTATCATGGGAATGCTGCCATTACCAATCCAGAACTAAACTGGGAATTTTTCTCTGCTGGAGGCACAGATTTTAGGATGACAACTCAGTAGCCGCGATTCAGTCATCAAGATGGTAAATAAGACTCGTTCATTTGACTTTTTACACACACGGTTGGTGTTGTTGTGCCACTGACCCACTGAACCACTGATAACTGGACTACTGAACTAGTGATAGCTGACTGCTGTTGTAGTAGGTGACCATGATTTAGTCCTTATCATGTTTTAATGTTCATTTAGCATGGCTATAAGTTAAAATAAATGTTTTGTCACTTTTTACACTTTGTTGCTGCAAAAGTTTGCAATGACTTCTTGAAGTTGGTCTTAATTTATGTTACTGATAAAAATGAACATTCTGAAGTTTGAACAATCACCGTTTATGGTTAAAAGACTTTATTATGTACTTTAAAAGACCTGAATGTAGTGAGCAAAATGGACTTGTGATCAGCCTCTGTTTTCATATTTATTTGATTCTAGCCCTTGGTGTGGCGATCTTGCAGTAAGAATAAAATGGATTCATCATTCGCAGTTGTTTATAAATGAAAAACCTCCTGGATGTTCAGTGTGGTCTCAGATTTTTCTTGAGATCCTCAGCTTGACCCACTTTCCAGTTTCTACAGTATATTGATGGTTTGTTTTGCCTCTCTGAATGACTGATGGTGTTTGGCTGAGAGTTGAAGCTTTATGTTGTGTTTTATTTGAGTTAGGCAGGTGTGTTTAATCTCTGATACTGCAGTGATTTACACACTAAAGAGAGCAGATCGAGGTGTGTTTAAGGCATGTTTGAGGATTCAGACCTTTGGAGTTCATGCCAACTGCAATATGAACCTGCAGAGCAGAAACCAGTCTACACTCCCTTTAGATGATTATATAGCTTATACTGTATTTATCTGTCATTTCACCAATGTTCCAACATGTGGTGATTTTCTGATATTTCTGGTTTTATTGACAAATGAGAAGTGTAATAATCCCATTTATTGTCTTCACAGATAACATAAAAACTTCACAACAGACATACAATGAGCTCTGAGATTAAGTGATGACATACTACCAATCAAAAGTTTGGGGCCAGTAGAACATTCTGCAAGGATGCATTAAATTGGTCAAAAGTGACAGTAAAGACATTTATAATGTTACAAAAGGATTTTGAAAATATGCTTAATAAATGCTGTTATTTTATACTTTCTATTCATCACAGAATCCTGAAAAATCAACTGCATCATGGTTTCTGCAAAAATATGAAGCAGCAACTGTTTTAGACATTGATAATAATAAGAAATGTTTCCTAAGCAGCAGATCAGATATTAGAATGATTTTTGATCATGTGACACTGAAGACTGGTGTTATGATGCTGAAAATACAGATTTGATCACAGCAATAAAAATAAAAATATAAAAATATAAGAAATATAAAAAACATTTTTTACAGTAGTACATGCTGTATAGAAGCTGTAGTGTTCAACTTCAATGTAAAAATAGTTTATTTGCCAAATTTTCAGAGAGAAAATTTAAAGTACACTACTACTCACTAAGTATTTTTTGTTGATGTTCAAATACATTTATTATCATATTGCAATACTTTCATCTCAGTTGTTTTGGTTCAAAGCTTAGAATTTATTACAGAATGGTTTTGGAAAAAAACAAACACTAAATGCTTATTTTGTAGGAACATCAATAAAAGTCTCCTGAATTTTTGTTTGCCATAATTTATGGTAAAGCAAAGCGTGCTAAAATAAAATTCCCTACTGTAATTTCTCATCTACACACCTTTCTGCATATGACATGCACAACAGATCGCTAAAGCGACAGTGCATTTTTAAACATGTTACAGTAACACACATAGCTTTGACGCTAAATAAAAACATAGATGTGATCATGTGACGTTAGACATGACCGGTTGCAATATACACATAGAAGTGTTGGGACGTCCTGTGAGAGCTGTTTGGAGCGTTGAGCAGGCCGCTCACCTGCACACTTGATTTCTTGTGCAGGGGTTCAACTGACTGTTTGACAGCTGTTAGACTAAACTCTCACATTCATATACATACAACAGTCACGCTGTGCTCGGGCCTGTTAGCAGCTCTCACAGACCTCGACAACACCAAACAAACTCATGCCTTCTGGCATCTACCTGTCACAGGATTAGTGTTCAACACAGACACTGTGTGTGTGTGTGTGGGAACGGTGCGTGCTGTGGGAGTACGTTAATACATAATTGTCAAATTGTACATTATTTATTATTATTATTGTATTATGAATGTTCATACAACAAAGATGTTTTCATTCTGTTTAATTATTACAGTTTTGTAGACAATGAAATAAATGGTAAGCATCTATATCACGCAATAAACCATGGAAAGTGTTTTTCGATAGATATATATATATTATATAAATAATTATTTTGTATATTCTAATTTGATTACACTTTAAAAGAACAATTACATTGTTAAAGTTTTGTGATTTAATTTCATTAGACACCATTTTTTATGATAAATTTGTATTATTCAAAAACATTTATTTAGGGATAAATAAAATACATTTAATTGGGCCCTAAATTAAAAGCTAGCCTATTTTGTGGGGTTTAATTGTAAACAAACAAGTTATGTTTATTTAAACAAGTAATGTTTATTTTAATGTGTTTATTTCTCAGGGTATAAACATGTGAAATGCATTTGTTCCCTATTAATGGCATAAAATACATATCTTGAAAAATATTGATAGTGAATGATATGGAAATAAATCTTGTCATAATTCTTTTATCCTCCAGCCTTAGCACATCACTTAGATAAAGTGATACTCTAAAAGTGGATATTTACAAATCCGCATTTCCATCACTTTGTTGCGCTTATCACAATGCATTCTGGGATTGGTATTCAGTACTAATGATGCTGCATTAGGATTTGGCTTAAGTATGTTTTGGAAAAGCCTTCACGTGAAGAATGTACCTGTGACTCCCTAAAATACTGCCTATGTAGGGAGCTCACTAAGCTTTGGATTAAAGCCCCAGTGTGGTTTTACAGATTTGTTTTGGCATAATAAATAAGTTAGTGGGTTACAGCTGTTGAAACACTGTCGGTATGATGCCTTAAGGATAGGAAATAAAATAAAAAGGAAATGGAAAAGGTTTTTCTTGTAACTCTGCAAAGTTAACACATCATTTTACTGAGGGTAACCACCCTGTGTCTGACATGTCATAAAATATATTTTAAGGGCTTTTTATAACCATCAACAAACTGACTGTGATGTTTTGTGCATTTTCCTTCGGATCTTCTGACCTTGCCGAGTTCCTGTCAAGCTCACAAAGAGAAATCTGATGATTTACGGCTGTTTGCTATTAGCATGCGGTTCATCATCCAGATGTTCCCAGTCACATGGTGTCCCAGTGCCCTACAAAACATCCTAGAAATAAAGGGGTTTTCTGAACGGCACATACACTGGGTTGCCAGATCATAGACTAGTGATTTTAAATCCAGATTTTTAGGGTGTATCTGCCAAAACTGTGGTAACGTTCTCAATTCTTCCTTTCACTTTTCCACCTGACGCAATGCTCCAATCATTCTGAAGTCCAGGGAACTGTAAGCAAGCATGTGTGCTATACAGCCGTAATATGTTTGTGGTCTTTCGTGTGTTTTGAGTTGCCAATATTTATTTTGGAAACAAGTCCCAGGACCCTCAATCAAAATCCAATGAAATATGATATCCGGGATCATTTGGAGTCAGTCTTGCGGCCTTGGATCTCAGCGAGAAACCACAGAGCGTTGCTTCATCAGCAGGGTATACTGGGGAGAAAGTCAATAAAATATACTAGCTGTAAAAATAAGTTGGCAGCGTGCAGAGACAGACGTGTTCGCGAGACCTGCAGATGTCAGAGGAGATATATGGACAGAACAGCACTTTAGTTTGTCCGCAGTGCATGGATTGCAAAAGATGCAAAGAATGCAAGAAATGTATGAAGGCGATTTATTCTAAGCCAATGAGAAATGCATTATGGTCTGAGAAATGCACTAAAATAATAAATATGATCAAGAAGATGCATAGACAAATTATACATTGCACCAAAAGTGCTACTGTGAAAGCAATCTTAAAACCACTGTAGAACCTTTATTTTGAAAACTGCATTCAGAGTGAGTTAATCGAGGAGTAGCTTGTCAGATGTTGTAGATGTTTGTATGATGAGTGAGGGCCGTGGTGTGAGAAAGCTCCATTGTGCCAAACTCCCTCTCTAAGGAGTTAAAGCACAGTGGCACAGAGACAAAGGCAACACTGTCCTGAAGAGGGAGGAGAGGAGGAAGAGAAGGAGAGCTGCTGGGAGAAACAGATCACAATTACTGGAATCTGACAGCTGAAATGAGAGGCTTTCCAAAGCTTACAGATAATGAAGAATCCCGTTCAGGTTAGATTACTGTTCATCTCAAGAGTGCACATGGACTTTCTAACTTCAAGCACTTGCACGTTTAACATTTTTGTGTTCTTTGTGCAACGCTGAAGTGATTACAGAGCTTGAAAAGAGGGTTTTAAAGGCTCTGAGTGCCTATTTTGTCCCATGCCACATGCACAAGTCAAGTCTTATTATTTGACTGTATGAAACATAATTTTTTGCATGCTTTTCGTCAACTATTGGTAATTTTGACTTGAACTCCGATAAACACAGCTTCCTCAAAACACACTTTTACACTCTTTCTAAATTCATTTGTCAACTGATAGAATTCTGACAAGTTTTCATGCAAAATGTCACCCCCGTGTGATTTCCACCAAAGGTCTTATTTTCACACCCGTGTTAGACACATATGCCCATGCACAAACAATTATACAACTGTCGTGAACGCATTAAATCAAAATGCAATTTTTCTGCCATTTGCAACATGCAACTGGGCATCTGTGGGTGTTTATGGAGGAAGACCATGTAAATTAAGCTTTTCAAGAACCACATCTTATTTCTAAATAAAGTCTAAAACTCAGTCTGTGCATTTGCAGTTGGATTCCATGTCTAAAGACCATGTCTAAATCTGACGTTACAGCATTGCCTCTCTGCAATTACAGTCAAAAACGGCCTTTGCATTTTAGCGCACATAAGTTCACCAACCCAGGTATGCCTGAAACCTATACTTGACATGTACAGTACTTGCACAAAAATGACAAACCTCCTAGGCCTTGCACATACGACTTTGTACACGTAGACACATACTTGCAGGGCACTGTGCTTAAAATGTAAGATTCTTTAATCAGGGACCCAAACCTCACATGATGTCTGTTTAATAGCATTCTGTCCTGGAAATGACATTTTTATTATTTTTGGAATGAAATGGCCAAAATTGCTAAATCAAATTCCATTGCATGCATTTTTTTTTAAATCCTAAATACACACAATTAAATATTTTCACACTTTTTGCATAATGAATAATAAATTAATAGAACTGACTGGAAGACACACAATAAAAATCTTAACTGATACTGTTGTGTCTTTAGTAAGCGAGTAACCTATTAGTGATGCTTGCCTTAGCATACAAACACCACTAAATACAAGGCTGCTGAGAAACAGGTTGTTTATTACAGGCTGTGCATTTATGAAATCATCTGCAAAAAGCTTCAGAATTAATGACAGCTGAGCTTTGGTGTGTTTCAAACATTATTGAAGCTTACAATTACCTGTTGAGCTCCGTGTCATGCAATTATAGAGAGACATGTGCACTGCCAAATAAAAATATATTTTAGCAACAGATATTTATGTGTAGATTTAATTGAGAGTTGTCACACCAAAACTGTACTTTACAAAAACACTGAGAAATGCAATTGACAGAGCCTTGAATGCAAATACCAGACTACAGTAATAGCTCCAGGCTCCAGATATACTTCATTTGGGATCCTGAGGATTTGTTAAATGAAGTTTGACTTGGACGTGTTTGGAAAACAGAGGTGTGGACATGTAACCACATGCACCTGGGACGGACCACCCGGAACGAGACGCAAGCATGGGCCAGACAAACTACTTTGGTTAACGATTAAACAAAAAGGCTATTGTTTCTTTCCACAATTGTTCAAAATTATTAATCATTAAACTCATTGTGGAAGGTCCTGTTCTAATTCCGTTCAGAATCATAAAACAATGCACACTGAAGATAAGCTTACAATTCGAATTGCTTCAAATCAAGAATATCAAGCAGAAAATAGTGAGAACGTGAGAAAGTCTAGCGCAGTTAAACATCAATGTGTGCATACTTCATAGATGAGTACATGACGAAGCAGACATCTAATGTCTGTATCATTCAGTGACTCAAACTGGGGATTCTCCAGTAATTCAATAAACTGCAGACTTGGAGGAATCATTCATGTCTGTAGTCTACCGAAAAATGTAACAATGCTAAACAAAACCTAAAATGTTAAAACTAAAAAACTCAAAATGAAAGTAAAACTCTAAACTAAAAGGAAGGGTTTTGTTTATGTTTGTTCTTTCCAAAGTAGACATAAACTTCCTCTCTGAGATCACACTGTAATCATCTTAACCAGGAAGCCACTACGTCTGTTTGGCTAAAATTAATAGACTAAACAAACAACTTAACACGGCTAAAGCATGCATTTCTCACTACGGTTAATCATTGCACTAGGCTTCATAAAAAAAATTTTAAACATGCGGTTTAAGAGTTTCAACCTCTAACTTGCAGTAGATGGTTATCCATTCTGTAACAGGTTTTGTCTGTTTAAGGTTTAAACCAAGGTCATCCAGACTGGAGAAGAACAGATTTCACTAGTATTCCAGACAGCATTTCCTGTGCTTTTCCCACATCTGCTTTGTACATTATTCCAAGTCGGACACAGGAAACGTGAACCCAACATCCTCATTACGGAGGACTGCTAGAAAGAACATGGATTTGACTTAGTACTCAAAGGTCAATCGGGGGTGGTGTGGGGTGTGGGGGGGGGGTCTCGCCCGGGGGGGGTCTTGCCCACATAATGTACTAGATTGCTCCGGGTGTGTGTTACGTTGTGTTTGTGTGTGTGTGTGTGTGTGCACTTTGATGGGTTAAATGCAGAGCACAAATTCCCACACTTCATGTCACTTTTTGTTTCACTTTTTCAGACCATGTGTTTTCGTTGTTCTACCTTGTATTACTTGTATGCTAATGACACAAATCTGCTCTGCATGAGGTAAACCATCTCAAATGAGGTGTATCTGTCTTGGCCAAACTCACAATTTCAAGTCCCAGAGACATTATAAGCAGAAGGAGATGGCCACTAAAGGTAAAATAACCAGGAGAAATTGTAATACTTCTGTAGATGTCTTTCTATATAAATCACCTTTGTTCAAAACATGAACATTAACAAGGCAACAAGCCGACTGGCTCTTTAACTGCAAGGTGCCATACTTACAGCAGCATTATGATTTCTTCAATGCATATATGATAACCTAGCCCGTCTCTTCCACTTAAATTGCCTTAGGCAAGAGACACACTGCTTTCATACGGTGGACAACAGAACGGAAAATGTGGATTTAATTAGGCCAAAATAGTGAAACCTTGACATGACACAAGCTTCATTGTCTCTTTGCCTGGCTCTGTAACAAGTGAGATTTAGGAGGGTTGAAATTATGAAAAGGTTTTGCCACAGGCGTTTGACAACAACCTCATTTTACATCTGTAAACAAAGCATTTAGGGATAATGCACAATAACTGCAATATCATATAGCCTATCATGTTATATGTAACCCTGGATTTTTTTCATACAAAGAATAGAGTTATTAAGCCTCACAAATAAATCTCTCTCTTTCTCCACCTCAGAACCCTTCCTCTCTGGACTGGTCCATTCAGAGCGCCCTGTCGTCTCTTTTCCCTCCGTTTGAGGCTACCGCTCCTACTGTTCTCAGCCAACTCTTTCGCACCATTGAGGAACGTTACCATGGAGATGCACTGCAGTGCCTGCTGAACTTCCTTATCCCAGCCAAACATATCCTAGAGAGCGTGCAACAAGCAGCCTGTGTGAGTACAACACGCTAATCACAGCTACAACAAAAAAAAGGCCATCGGATTTAAAATTCAACAGTGCCTCAGTAAAAGCCAACCATCTAAAATGGCCAATAGCCTACCTACCAAGTGACTTGTTTTAATTTAATAATTTAAAGAAAAATTTCATCCAAAAATGAAAACATTTTCATTATTCACTCCTATACATCAGCCTCATGTCATTCCTAACCCGTTTGACTTTTTTTATGTGGAGTACAGAAGGTTGTACGTGGTCTAAAGGCTTGCATATATTCCAAGTCTTCTGAAGCCATACAATGAGATTTGAGAACTGAAGCAAGGAGAAAGAATTTTAATGAATAATGTCTTTAAAACGAAGTAGGAAATTTCACAATTGCAAAACTACCATTTCATCTTATATTGTTTGGACAAACAGCTATTAGTGCTCAAAACAAACGTATTCCACACTTCAACTTTAGTATAAAGGTTTAGAAGACTTGGAATATAGGTTTGCGTGGGCTACTTTTATGATGCATGACAGGTCATGCTCAGTGTATGCTTTCAGTGTATGGAAAAGGACAGTGAGAATGACATAAGAGTGAGTCAATTATGTATTTTCATGTTTGGGTGAACTAAGCCTTAAAGAGTAAAATATGATAGCATGCAGGGCAAGATGAAATCAGTTTCCTGCGCACACATTTCTTCTATGTGGACTTTTATGGCACAGATCCCACAAGCTACTTATCCTTGTCCATTTAGCACAAGATTGTTTTGTTTTATCTTCAGAAAGAACAAAGGCCTTCCGAGGCAGCTTCTTCTGAAGGGGATTCAAGAATGTTTGCGTGCCAGTTAATAAACCCAAGCCATTAAGGATCTTGTGGTCATAAAATCTGTCAATCCAAAATGATCTGCAAATCAACAAACTAGTTTTGCCCTTTCTTTCTCCCACTAGGCTGCATACTCGGATGTCCTGTTCCGGTGTGAGGGCTGGCCATTGTGCCTGAGAGATCGTGTGGTGATCCAACTCAACCCCATCAACCCTTTACTGCTCCGACCTGGAGATTTCTACTTGCAGGTGGAACCTTTTGGAGAACAGTCAGCCCGAATCATCCTCAAAAGTCTTCTTGTGCAGGAAGACCTCTTGGGGCAAGAAAATCTGGTGCTGCAAGCTGGTTCCAGGTTGCTGGAGGGTCCTGCAATTGAGGAGACACCCATCCCTGAGACATCTTATCCATGCATATTCACGGAGTCTTGGCTAAGGGAAATAAATGAGGGACGTCATGGAAATCCTCTATGTCAGTGTGTGCTTTCCTCTGACCAGGGGGTTGTGAAGGTACCTTGGACCGAAGTTGCCAACCCAGAATTCCTTGACAGGCCCAAATCTAACATCTGGCCAGAAACAAATACATGTTCAACTCCAACTCTCTGTGTGAATGATCTTAAAATTAAGATTTCAGAGAACGAGTCACAGTCACTGGTACCTGTAGGCCTCTTACCACTTAAGATGGAAACTAGGATCCTTCCAGCAAATGATGGGATGGCGGTTTCAGTTCAGCTAGTGGAGGGTGGTAGCAGATTAGTGAAGGTTGACCAGGGACATCCAATAAGCAGTTTCGCTGGAAAACCTGTTGGCTGGGTATCTCCCAATACCTGCGACAGCAGGCACAACCGAGAGCTGGAAGGAGAATATGTGGATCTGATGGAGTTCAACAAAGATAAAGAGACTTTGGTACTCAACAAAATAGCAATGCCCACAAAACAACTGGGCTTCAAGTTAGTCAGAACGGCTCAACCTGCCCCAAAAAGTAATGTTAACCTGTGTGGAGAGGACTGCAATCCTTGTATGCAAAACAAACCATCTGAGAGCATGCAAAATTATCCAGAATCCAAATGCAGGTATAGGCAGTCTTACATGGCAGCCCTCCGAAACCCTGTGAATTTTGAGAGAGCAAGTATGCTGCCTTCCCTAGATGAAACAAGGACAGGTGTAGGGGAGGTTGAGCCAAGCTGTGAGGGACATGGAGTTGGCCATAGACTTAAACCTTCGAGTTGTACATTTGGCCAGACACCAAACCAAGCAGACAGAAACCCGATGCAATCCTTTGAGAACTCAGTCCAACAAAAGCAAAGCCCAAAGAACTCAAGTCAGAGCATATCTCATGACCGTAGTTCAAGGGAGAATGCAGAGTCTCTTGACCAACATATGACCCAACAGATCCCTAGCATGGTCCAAGCAAGACAACAACACAAGTCATTCCTCACTGGGCAACAGGATATCCATCAGACTGCACTTGAAACTAAGGCATTACCTGACAAAAGACACCACCTTCTGAACAACTCTTTTAGACTAGATTCATTTCAGATGCGGATTAGCGGCCACAAGCACGCCAAAGCCCAACACTTACCCAAAATGGGACTCAGGGCTTTACCTGACCATGGTGGTAACAGACAAGATGCTAATCTATGTTTGCAGGGTTTCAATCCAATTCAGCACGCACAGAAACAGCTAACACAGGCCTCAGAACAAAAACCTCCTCTATTTCAGCCCCAGTGCAGTCAGATCCTGTTCCAAAACGAGAAAAGGCCTTTGGATTACAAAGTCCTCTGTGATGACAGACTCAGTGCAAGAGGCCCAGGTTCACCTGTACAGGTGATCAAAGGTAAAAACAGGTCTAAATCCCACTCATCCTCTTCAGTCTCAGAAATAACCAGAGAGTGTCTGCAATCGCACAAGCTTGCCAATAGAAGCCGCAGTGATGTCTATCCAGAGATCATTCCCATGTTGCCTGCTGTCCAGGGAATAAAACACACAGCTAATTTGGTGTCCCCAAAATTAAACAGGCATCAAGAAGCAAGAAAGGGTAAGTAGAGTAAGACTTCTGCATGTAAAAGGGACTTGTGTTTCTGATTTGTTACAGGCATTTTGAAGAGTCGAATACGAAAAAAAATCTTCTAACAATTCTTTGCTGTGGTTCCTTGCTGTGTGTGTCAACTAATTGCATACAGATTTTACCCCGCGTTTCCATTTGTTGTCAAAAGAACATCCGAAGCAACATGACATCTGGCCAACATGCTGTTTTTTAGATCTTTATCTTTAAATGAAAAGCATGTTCAAACATGACTGATATGAACAGTTGCAAAAACGCAACTACTATGAGGCCATGTCTAGTTGCTGCCCACCATGACATATCAACTGATTTACAGACGACCTTGACCCTGGTCATTTGCTGAGGAGAAAATATACCCTTCTGAAAGGTCATCTTAAAAGAGAGCAAAGTGACACTGGCCAAAGGTCAAGTGTGTGCAGAGCGTTCCACAGGGGGATTTCTGCAGTCCTTCATCTGATTTCTTTCTTTAGCAGAACAGAATGAAAGCATTCATGAGGACCAAGATCAAAGAGCAGGGAACAAAAATAACTACATCCCCCCCATTTTATAGGGACGCTGTTAGATGTCTTTGTAAATGGGAAGAGGAGGGCGGTGGCTTTAGTTTTTTTTTCAAGATTTTCTAAAGGGGAGATCAACAGCTCCATCTAGCTGTGACACACATCTCTTCAATCATGCATTAAGTTAAGAAAAACTGAATTAGGTATTTAATCACCATCTTTTGTGTTGTTATATTTACCAGTGTTGAAAATAAATGTAATTTCTCGTCTTTCTAAGAACTCTACTCATCTGAAAACCCAGCTGTTAATGGAGTAGAGCTCCAGAAATCACATGCTGATCAGCTCTTGACTGGCCAGCCTGAGAATGGAGTTCAGACAACTTTACATTCCCAGGACTCCACAATCAACAGCCTTCTCCAGCTAGGCATCATCTGTATACCGGGTATGCCTCCTAACCAATATTTTTAATTGTTAATTTAATTTGTTATGGTGTTGTCTTTAAGCTCAGGGCTCGACTGATCCAGCAAAGACTAATTATATGGAAACACTGTTCCTTTGAGCAAATTGGTTCAACTCCAACACAAAACCTGAAAAAAAAAAAAAAATTGTCACATTTACTGTGTTTGCAACAACAAATCATATAAAAACGTTCCACACTCCATCTGTGACACATGATACAGTAACTTGGTTGAAAAACAGTATACAGAGAACCCAAAGTACCATTGTTTAAGCCAGGGGTCACCAGACTCGGTCCTGGAGGGTCGGTGTCCTGAAGTGTTTAGCTCCAACCCCAATTAAACACCCCTGAACCAGCTAATCAAGCTCTAGCTATGCATGAGAAACGTCTCGGTTACTTATGTAACCCTCGTTCACTGAAGGAGGGAACGGAGACCCCTGCGTCCTCTAGGGGTCTCTATGGGGAACGCCTCGTCGTGACCGTGTCTGACATACCTTGAAAAAACACCAACTCGTTGGCCGTCGACAGCCATGACATCACTACCGGTGAGACTATAATATAAATAGGCGCCGGGAGCTACACATCATTCACTGCTTCATTTCTTCGTCTGAAGCTTGCGTTCGAAGCATGGCAGGACACCTAGAGGATGCAGTGTCCCGTTCCCTACTCAGGGAACCATGGTTACATAAGTACTGAAACGTTCCCTTTCATGGGAAGACTTCGAACTGCGTCCTCTGAGGGGTCGCTATGGGCGAACGGTATACCCACGCCACCATGCTGAGGGGAGTGCCAGCCAGAACCATGGCGAGCACTAAGTAACAACTCTACCATATTGCCATGGGAGTAGCCCCTGGGACGTTAGACGGCTGTCATTGACGTTATTCCCTACGGCCAAAGGCCTAGGCTACATGCCCCAAAAATACTTACCTGTTAGGGCTAGACCCCTGGGCCCGGGGTAGAGCTCAAGGCTTTGAATCAGAAACAGATTCCTTTAAGGGAATATGACCAAGAGCCTAGAATTATACTAGTTTTGGCCTGTCACACAGGGGCTACCGCGCGTTTGTCTTTGCATGTGGTGAAGGATCTGTCTCAACAGATCCTTAGTAGCACCCTGTTAAGTAGGTATCCAGAGGATACATAGGTGGAGTGGTGCCCAAGGCGGAACCGTGGTTTTAAACCACTCAAAAAGAGCACTAAGTCTTGCGCGTAGCTCTTACCATAAAGGATTTTAGAAAAGTGGGCAAAGCATAACGTGCACACTTTCCACTTATGTGGATTTTAGAAAAGTGTGCAAAGCATAACGTGCTCACTTACCAGCTATGTGGATTTTAGAAATGTGGGCAAAGCATAACGTGCACTACACTTGCATACCGTTCTAGGGGTTCTCGTGTTACCCTGAAAGGCAGCCTATAGATAAAAATAGCTTATCCCCAGACGCTATATCTACGGCTATAATTCTGGAGTGGCCTAGCTGTAAATCTGTAGCTGGGGGAGAACATCCCGCTCTCAATGGAGAGGGAGCTCAACCTACAGCATGTTTCCATGGTGGAACAGCTAGCAGTTATTCAACTGAGGGAGCAACACACTCAGTCCTCAAACCGAGACGGGGCTCGACCTGCAGCCTGTTCAACCGGAACAGCTAGCAATAGTTTACTTAGCTGTGGGGCAACACACCTAGTTCTCAGTCGAGAAGGGGGCTCGACCTACAGCGTGTTCCAATGCTGGAACGGTTAGCAGTAGTTTACCTTGGCTGAGGGGGCACAAACCCAGCTCTCAACGAGCGGGGGGGGGCTTGACCTGCAGCATGATTGAAAAATCAGAGGTGTAAGCATACTGCCGTCTAGCCAGACTCTCATTTCAGGTAACCCTTTGATAAAAGGGGAGCATTGCCTCAATACTACCACGAGGACAGCCCAAAGAGCGAGGAATCCAACTCCTCAGAGAAGATTAACGCTCGAAAGAAACATCATACTCACAATACCCCTCAATGGTGAGGGGAGCGATGCTTCAAGAGTATATCCTGGTGATACGTTAAAACCCTAAAGGCGCCCCGGATACGTAGACCACAGTCAGGGTATCATGAAAGCGTAAACCCCAGCCCGGAACTCCAGGAATTTTTCAGTGACACCTGGGCCTGATAATCACACAAAAAACCGTCCCGCAGAAGCCTGTGTTATGGCCGCATGATCCAGGAAGTATTAAACCGAAACCTTACTTACCTTCTGGACATATCTCGACGAGTGTAATAAACACTGCAAGTCGAGCACCCGTTTTCTGAACCCAGCACGGGAAACACTGCACAGAAACTAGCAGAAGGGTACACACAACCACCAGATTCATAGCACATACATATATTTATATACATAAATTTAGACATGGATCGTACTCACCCAACAATGGTTCCCGCATCAGAGCTCTGTCCGAAGAAGCCTATAGACCGGACCATCAGTAAGGTGGTTACTATGATTAACCATAGAACCCCCAAAACATCATAGTTCCAGAAGGAGACTGTTTATGCAGGAGATATGGTGGTTACAGGGAATTAGGAAGGGGAAGAAAAGGGTAGATGATACATCCCCTGAGGGAAAGAGTGGATACCTAAGTGTTACTCTGATCCGGACGAAAGCGCTGATTCCTTGTCTGGATCACATCCCTTAGGTTTTGCCTACCTCCCTTTGACCCACGATATTTCCTACCCCTACCCGCAGGCGGAGGTGGAGCGCGAGTCGCGACACTAGCCTTCTGTGCTCGTCTCTGATCCTCAAATCGAGACGGGCCAGGACCCCTGGGTTGTTCGGGCTCAGACCTGGACCTTCGTGGAATGAAGGTTTTGAAGGCCGCTGAGCGCGCCTTCGCCTCCCTGAACTTTTCGACCACCTTCTCAACAGAGGTACCAAAATGTTCAGAGGGTGAAACCGGGGCATCCGGGAGAAAGCCACTTTCTTTCTTCCCGATGTCTGCCAGTTTTACCCACAGCTGCCTCTCCGTTACTACTATCGCCGCCATAGATCTGCCCATGGCGGAGGCAGCCTGCTTAGTAGCACGAAGAGCAAGATCCGTGGTGCGGCGTAACTCAGCCATCTCATCAGAAGAAAGGCCCTCGCCTTTATCCAGGTCTTTCAGCAGATCAGCCTGGTATGCTTGGAGCACCGCCATCGTGTGCAGTGAAGCAACAGCCTGACCTGCTGCTGCGTATGCCTTGCCTTTTATTTTAGATGTAGCTTGAAGAGGCATGGTTGGCAAGGAGGGAGTTTTGAGAGATGGTGTCTCTCCCATAGAGAGATAGCTAGCTAGCGTCTCTTCTACAGGGTGCATTCTCTCATAGCCGTTTTCGCGCACCGCCTCGATCTTCGCATAACTGGTATGCTGAAACCGATGGATGCGTGAGGAAAATGGCCTTTTCCATTCCTTCTCGATCTCAGTATGCAAGTCAGGAAGAAATGGAAGGCTCATCTGAGCTGGAGGGTTATGGGCAGAAAGATAACGTTCGTCGTGACGACCTCGCGACGCCACTTCCTTAGTGCGCTTCCATGGCAAGTCAAGTCTTGCTGTGGCGCGATCCATAACCTCTAAGAGCTTGTCATATGCAGGGCAGGAGGATTGAGAAGGCTTAGCCTCAGCTTCTTCGCTCTCTTCATCAATTTCCTGCTCTTCCTGGGCTGGACCCAGAAGAGCACTGGCCCCTGGTTCAGATGATGTTAAAGAGAGAACATCTTCCTCCAGTGGCTGTCTCTCGCCCCCGCCGATGAGCGCGAGAAGGACAGCCCCTCTCTAAACTCATCGGCCAGGCCCACCTGAGATCCCCACGAGCTCATTCTCCTCTGTGCCTCAGCAGCGGCGGGTCCTGGATTGCGGGAAGCAGATGGCTGCTCCTCTTTACTTGAAAAGAGAGACAAATGAGAACGGAGTTTTTTCATTGGAAAAACCTCGCAGTGCACGCAGATTGCCCCCTCGAGTACATCGCGTGCGTGCTCCTCGCCCAAAATCGTGTGTGTCATCAGATGTCAAATAACGATGACACGGATGCACACACCTTCTAAATGCTCTACTAGTGCTCGCAATAATAAATAGATAGCTCTTACTTTTTCCTTGGAAATGCACGCTTCAAACAAAACAGTCAATGAAGACTAAGAAGAGAATGATGTGTGCTCCCGGTGGCTTTTTATACTATAGTCGCACCGGTAGTGTCATGGCTGTCGCTGGCCAACGAGTTGGTGTTTTTTCAATGTATGCTTCAGACACGGGTCACAACGAGGCGTTCCCCATAGCGACCCCTAGAGGACGCAGTTCGAAGTTCCATGAAAGGGAACTTTCAGGCAGGATGTGTTGAGGCAAGTTGGAGCTAAACTCTGCAGGACACCGGCCCTCCAGGACCGAGTTTGGACACCCCTGGTTTAATTCAATACAAGGAGAATCATCAGTGACTAATGTCAGTTCTCACATAAGACTATTTCATGACTTCAGAAGACTTGTAATATACTGTAACACACAACTTGAATGGACTACTGTTACCATGCTTTTTTATTTAAGCTTGACAGTAATCTTCCGTCGAGTTTCTAAGTTATGCCTAACATCTCATTTTATGTTCAACCCAAGCAAAACAACAATTCAGGGTACAAATTACATGAGGGTACAGAAGAAAAGAGCATAATGAAAAAACAACATAATAAAAGTCTTGAACATGACTTTCTACTAATGCATGTACGGTTGTATCAATGATTGAATACATTTGTTTTTACTTTTGACCAGGGGACATGGGTGAGGCCCAATAGAGCAGGCTTTTTTTTTTTTACTTACAAAATTTACAAGAAACTATGAGGAAAACAACCAATGTTATTTTAAGGTGACAAGAAAATTACATCATGACCACAGAAAAGACAAAAATATTAATATTCGATTAATATTCGAGTAAAGTATTCCTTTAACACCCAGATTGCTTCAGGGGGTCTGAACCTATACGCAAGTTACTTTTGCTAAATTCATCTTCTAAATGACTAGCCTACTTGCTTCTAACTTTCTACATGCACATATGTTGCACATTCCACTCTAGATAAAGCTAAATGCATCAAATATAAATTCCGATGCAAGAAACGTTCTGACTCTTCTCTTGACAGTTTTTGAGGCCTGACAGTTTTGACAAGCCTCTATAATATAGCAGTTTGCATAGGGTGACCATACGTGCCATTTCCCAGGACGCGTCCCTGGCCAGGATTTCTATATTGCCTAAAATATCCTAGTTTTTGCTTTGTTTTTGCGGTGTGCAGACCGATCGGGTGTATGACATCAAACGTACCCCCGAGAGCATTTTGAAAGCCCGAGGACCATCCTGTAGGGTTGTATTTGATTGCATACACGCCGATCGGTTCTTGCACACGGCAAACCAAGCCAAACCCTAGAATATGTTGGTGGCAATCATAGAATCCTGGCCAGGACGCGTCCTGGGAAAATGGCACGTATGGTCACCCTAAGTTAGCATGCAGCCACGTGCGATCCTAATACTGAAAAATACACAACTTTTCTGAGTGTTTTCTCCAGACAATAGTGATTTATCTGCTTTTGCTCTTAAATTCTGTCATGTTTGTTGCTAAAATGACAAAGCCATTACACACATGCACAGAAAATATGGTAATTCTGTTAAATCGTGATGCTTTAACTCAACATGTTTTCTTACCAATACCAGGCAGTCGTGACAGAGCTGGCCGCGCCGTGGTTGAGGTCTACGGGGGCAGGAAAGGCTGGGCGTCCTCTCAACTCTCTCCTCAAGAGTTTTGCAGACTGTTGCTTTACCTGCACTCCATTCCCAGGTACCAAATACAGATCAATCACCACAAGAGAGCAGTAAGAGACATTATATCTAGAATTGCCATCCTATTTACAAGAACTGAAAAATCCACACGCTTTTAAAATAGATTCAAATGTTGATGCCAATAATTACTATATGAAAAAAAGTGCTGCACATTTTCAATGGCTGATGGCTGTTTTGATGGCTGTTAGTTGCTTTGACAGTATTGAACTTGAACTATGGTTATTTCATTCTCCTGCCACATATGTCTAATTACTCTTAAACATATTCATTCATTCATTCATTTTCTGTTCAGATGAATCCCAGAATCATTTATGATGTAACATAAGATGCATGTTTTTACAGGATGGAGGTCAGAGAGCTGGGACTGACCGTAGTGATTGACAGCAGGAAGTGCCCTCTGCCCTCTGTGTTCTACAAATCCCTGCTCATGGTTCAGGTGAGGATCTGCCAAGAAAACTATCATCATAAACAACAGCAATGCAAACCTGAACACATCCTTCATATGCACACATTCTGTAAATAATTTGTCCAATAGATGGCAGTCAAGAGTGCAATTGTAGTCACTCTGCATGTTTCACACACTATTCCACATGTCTGGTGTATGCATGTGTTATACAGGAGCAGGCCCTTCATGCAGTGCACACTATCTTGATGCTTGTTGATAAAGACGCAAATCCTCGACCAGAAAAACTTCTTGGTCTACAGGTAATTAACACCCCCAAACACACTCGTTGTACCCAGCAATTACACCATCATGGAAACCTGCAACCCTTTAGAATGATTTCTGAAGATCATGTGACACTGAAGACTGGAGGAATGATGCTGAAACTTCAGCTGCGCATCACAGAAATACATTACATTTTAACAGATATTCACATAGCAAACAGTTCTTTTAAATTGTAATAATATTTCACACTCTTACTGTATTTGATCAAATAAATGCAGTGAGCAGAAGAGACTTATTTCAAAAACATTAAACAATTCGTACTTATGCTTGGGTCTCACACACACATGCAGTACATTATGTTCAAGTGCACGATCATTTCTTTCAGATAGATGTTGCGACGTCACTAAAAGCTCTTCATAAGACGGTTGATGGACAGCAGTTGACCTCTGACCTTGGCGGAACCTTCCCTTACAGTCATGAAGACTGGCTACAGTTTCACCAGGTTAGGAGAAGAGCAGTCACAAAAACACCAATCAATGCCCTTCTGACTGATGTCTTTAGCCTTTCAGTGCATACTGATGCTCTTAAAGGAACACTCCACTATTTTAGAAAATAGGCTCATTTTCAAACTCCCCTAGAGTTAAACAGTGGAGTTTTACAGTTTTTGAATCCATTCAGCCGATCTCCGGGTCTGGCTAGGAACTATACTCTCATTCCGGCGTAATAATCAAGAAACTTTGCTGCCGTACCATGGGTGCAGCAGGTGCCTGAAAATAGTTCCCAGCTAGGTAACTTCCTATAAGCCTATTTTCAGGCGCTGCGTAATATGATTGCACCTGCTGCACCCATGGTACGACAGCAAAGTTTCTTGATTATTACGCCGGAATGAGAGTATAGTTCCTAGCCATATCGGCCTAGAAAATCGCAACTTTTCATTTTCCGTCAGTCTTAGTACACGATGTAACTACAGAAAATCAAGTTTTAAATAGGAAAAATATAGAAAAACATAGTCATTTTTGAGCGAGATGCTAACGGACTAATCAGATTCAATGATCTATGCTAAACTACAGCTAAAAGTACTACCGCCAGACCCGGAGATCAGCTGAATGGGAGGAAAACGGTAAAACTCAACTGTTTAGCTCTAGGGGAGTTGGAAAATTAGCCTATTTTCAAAAATAGTGGAGTGTTCCTTTAATGTAAAGTTTACAGGTCCAACCAGATTTAAAATGTAGAATTTCTGCCATCAGAGTTTTGTTTTATCATTATTTGCATTCTTGCAACTTTGAGGTGCCCCAGAGTGAGTGTAGCCCAACATTTCAATGACTAAAAATACTTGTGTTTTTTTTTTTTTGCGTAAAGCCTTTATTTAATGCGCATGCACTGGCGCTTTGAGTCCAACTTGCGTCATTCATTGTTTCCTGTCCTCTCTCTCTCTCTCTCTCTCTCTCTCTCTCTCTCTCTCTCTCTATGATCAGTAAAGTGGCAAAAGGCCCACAATATAAATTATGCAACAAATAGCAGCACATTTGCAGAAAATTATGTTGTCATACCACTTACTCACTAAACATTTTTGATTTGTTTCTGTTGTAAGAACGTGTTCTCTCAAACCATCGGTCAACAGCTGTTAAAACACTTGTAAACAGATGCAAGTCAACTTGCACAATCTGCTCTAGTGAAGTGGATGACAACATTTTGGACAACAGCAAATGACTCTTTACATTTGTTCTGTGTTTTGTCCGGTTGAGGTCTGAGAACCCAAAGGCTCTTTAACTTACATATAACAAACCGACTTTTCCTAATCTTATGTGAGCTGATTATAAACAACATTTCATCTTGATTATGACTAGCATGCAACCTTCAGCCGTATGTCTGCTGGCTACATGCTTTAGGTTTGTTCTCGTAAATGTTTTATTGAACAAATAGCTGAATAATCAGCAGATGCCCTTCTTTCACAGTATGTAGATGATTGTCTAACGTGTGTTTTGCATATGTCTTTCAGAAACTTTCTCTCTTTCAACTCGACCTACAAGCAGCGTCTTCATTACTGCAGACAGCAATCAGGAGACTCGATGTTAAAAAAACAGACACCGCAAAGGTAACTTTGGATTCTGCAAGCGAATTTCTGACAATTTCCAGGAATACAGTTCACAAGTGTATCACATTACGTTTTTTAACATTAAAGCTAGAGATGCACAGATATTTAAATTTAATAGTAATTATTTTCATATTGTGTCAGAAAACTGAGAAATGTCTGATATTACAATTCAATGCAATTTGGTCTAAATAAAATGAAAAACAAACACTGCAATCAATCATTTTCATTGCTACAAATTAATACAAGTATCAAATGTAATAATGTACAGTATGAAAAAGGAATACTTTTTGAGATTATATTTAACAGTGTTATTAGTGTTTTAAAAAATGACCATTAAGTGAGCGTTAGGTAACGGGACAGGTGGAAAATAATTGAAATGAGCATGCAAAATGAAATATACAATATAGCCAATATCAATAAATGAAAAAAGCTAATATTCTCTAAAACCAGCTGTTATAGTACAGTTATATTGTACATCCCTATTTAAAGGCACATTGGCATGTTTTTGCATTGAGAACTATTAGATATGTTCAGTAAACGATTACGTAACAAAAAATGATCTAAAATACAGGTGGTACCATAAAAGATTTCTCACATTTTTACTCAATTTCTAATACTAATAATTTATTTATTTTTATTTTTTTATTTTGTAATTACAAAAATGGCAAACTTCATTTTAAACAAATGCAAAATATAAAAGCTCATTTATTTAATTTGACCTCCTGAGGAACGGTGCTCCCAAACTAACTAAATCAGTTGTTCAGGATGTCCAGTCCTGCATCCAGGAGCAGAGGAGTTCCATGGAGATGGTGCTTGAAGACACACGATTGGTCGCCCTCCAAAGAGAAGGCGGGTCTATTCTCGCCAGGATGAGGAAGGAAGAGTCTCGATTGCCTCAAGGCAGCCCTGAGGACTTCAGAGTAAAAAAAAAAAAAAATTTGCCCTTTCCCTCAGTGTGTTTGAATCTCAGCAGGCTCAAGTTTGTCATGTTTGATCATGATTAGAGCTCAGCTGTGCCCATAATGTTTGGACAGCTGTTGGGTCCCAGTTAATCCTATTTAGCCAACAGCAAGAGCCTTTATACACACAGTGAGCTCCTTTGGAGAACCCATATATGATATGAAACACAAACTGGAAAAGTATGACCAGTTTATGGTGACCAGTACTCCATATTTACCATAAATGAATTTAAAAGCAAAATGTGAAATTTACAGTACATTCGCATTTTGTGCAGGTGCTAAGAACACACAACACTTCTATGTGTCTTTTCTGTCTCCTGCAGGGACTCTCTGGAGTCTGTGACGTGTCTGTATAACCAGGTGGAAGAAGCTGTTCACATGCTAGTGATGAAATCCAACCAGTCACTGCAACATCTCGAACATGTTCTTCTGCTGAGAGAAGCAGAGGACTCGCTCAGCACAGTATGCATTACATCCCATCATGACAGATAATAAGCGCAGCCCACAGAAAGTGCTTCAGTGCTGAAAATAACACAAGACAAACATTGTGCCGCAGGGAATAATCAGCCAGTGTTCGACGGGCAGACAGTCTCAACCTTCATAGAGAAACATAACATCACTGCGCTAAATAAAGTGATCGTAATTTCTCAGCTGTTATAAACGAACGTTTTGAGAAATGGCTGAAAAGACCGGCTTTGACCAACACAAAGTTTCATGAAATTCAGGTTTGGTCAGTGCTGGTCTAGATAATGGATGGACATGCTGTTGTAAGCAAGTTATGAAGAAATGTTGAGGTGCGACAGCATTTGTGGCACAATTTGCTACAGAAAATAACTTTGGCTCTAAGTTAAAAAACATAGTGGTAAGGCACAAATAATGAAAGTAAACGGGACAAGGCAATAAATGTTAAAATGCACCATTCAAACGGATATCAGTAAGACTTACAATTATGTTATATCCAACCATGTCATGACCATGTAAAGATCTACTCATTGAAATCATATCTGTTATGCTTACTGTGTATTAACTAGATCCAAAAATAATGAATAATTAATGTTAGTGCTTTAACAAAAATACAAGCTTCACATTTGTGCTTTTAAACTCTCAAAATGCATAGTAAGTAACCATGATTTTGTGATTTGTTTGGGTAACACTTTATAATAAGGTCTCTTTTGTTAATATTAGTTCATGCATTAAAGTAACAGTTCACGCAAAAAATGAAAACTTCTAAAAATGTGCTCACCCTCAGGCCATCAGAGATTTAGATGAGTTTGTTTCTTCATCAGATTTGGAGAAATGTAGCATTGCATCAGTGTCTCAGCAGTGGATGCTCTGCAGTGAATGGGGTGCCGTCAGAATGAGAGTCCAAACAGCTGATAAAAACATCACAATAATCCACAGCACTCCAGTCCATCAGTTAACATCTGGAGAAGCGAGTCTTCTATCCGTAATATAGCTTTCTCCAGTGAAAAAGTCGTTTTGTCTGAATCGGGAGAGAAATATGCACAGATCAAGTACTGTTTACAAGCGTAAACAGTCCAAAATAAATATATGGGTGGATTTTGATGTGACAGACAACAGAGGGATGGGCTTTTTCACTGGAGAAAGTGTCACTGAACTGTGAACTGTCCATAATGTTAACAAATGGAACCTTGTTGTAAAGTGTTACCATCATGTAATGTAAACTGTAAGGGATGAGTGAAAACAGTTTTCAGTGATGATCAGCAGTGTAGCACAGATGTTTTAAGAGGTCTGGTGGAGTCAGCAGTATCTCATATTGGAGTCCCGCTGCTCTTGAAGTGTTTTCTGTGAGCATAAATACCATAAATTCAGCTCGTTTAATTCTTGTGTATAATTAATTGTTGTTTATGTTGTTCACAGATCCAGAAATGGTGTGATGCAGAGGAACATTCATGGCAGAAGGACAAAGATGACACCGAGAAAACTCTGCTGAAAATAGAGCAGAGACTACAAGACATTCAGTCCGTTCTTATACAAGCCAAGGTAACGAATCCTTGAGACATTTACTCAAATATACAGACTAGATGAATGGTCCATAATATGAATCCCTGAATGTTATCAGACTAGATTGTGGATAATAGATTTCTGTGAACTGCTCGAGTTCGAATTCCAGAGTTGAAGATATTGAAAAATGGTACAGGAATGTGCTGTCTTAAATAATAATAAGAGGTGAAGGTTTCCAGACATCTTTGAGACATTGCATAAAGTGTGCAATTTCTTTTTTTCTAGGAGAAAAAAGAAAAAGGGATGTCGTTGATAAAGGAAGTGGAGAGGAAAAGCGAAGGAACGCACTATCCTGAAACTGAGGCTTTTCGTTGTAACGCCACCACTTTCAAAACCAACATGACCGGGTTTCTCTTGAAAGCTGAGGAGCATAAATCCGAGCTGGAGACATCTGTCGATCTCTATCGTTTCTGTGAAGAGGTTCGTCAACAAACACGGACAATTAACGGCCCCTTTCTTCTTAAAGTCAATATGCAACATTTGCAACCCATTTTACTTCTGCGGTGTGATGTATTTATTTGTGAAACAAGAGGGAATTACTGAAAGACATGTTGGAGTAATTAGCAAGGGTTCCCGCAGTCTTGAAAACCTGGCAATATCAGAGAATTTTAGGTTACACTTTATTTCGATAGTCCACTTTAGACATTCTATTAACTATAAGTAACTTTGTAACTACATGTCAACTACATGTCAACTAATTCTCATTAATTTGTAACTACATGTCTACTAACTCTCAGAGTAGACTGTTAGGGTAGGGGTTTAGGGTTAGTAGAATAAGTTGACAAAGAAAGTGTTAGAAGATATTAAGCAGACAGTCTACTAATACTCTACTAACTGCTAGTTGACATGTAGTTGCAAAGTTACTTACTGTTATAGAATGTCTAAAGTGGACTATCGAAATAAAGTGTTACCGAATTTTAAACTGGGTTCTCCAGGCCCTAAAAAATATGAAACATCTTAAAACGAATGGAATTTGTAGTTAATAAACACATTTCTAATTGTGCAGAGCAGTAACATATTTAAATCATATGATATTGCTCTTGGGGAAAATAAAACCTGCTCACAAACCCTAGTGATTTTTCATTTGTGCATGATTTATTTTCAATGAATCAGTTAAAGGATTCATAAATGATTTATAAATTAATCGGTCTGAATACAAATTATGTTGAGATATCATTTTGCATAAATTCTTATGCAATTATCACAAACAACTGAAAAGTTAATGGAAAAGGTTATTACAAATTATTAGTCAACAATTGTGGGAACCCTGGGACAAAAAAAGTGTGTATTAAGAAAGTACATTGGATCAATTTTAATTCCATGTAGACTTTATAAAGTGAAAGTAATAGTTTAATCAATCGTAAAATAGAAAAAACAGTTGGGAGTTTGTATTCGATGGACTGAAAGACCGCTTACTTTACGTTCAAGTGTGAATGAGAACATCATAATGTGAAGATATAAAGTGGGCCGTGTCTCAAACCAGTTAAGAAGAGGAACAACAACTCATTCATTTGTTATGAGTAATCTAATCTTTTGTTTTGCGTCCATTACGTTTTACACAATAATCAAATGAGATGAAGTGCCTTTTATTTGTAAATTATTTAGTTCACTGGATCATCCAAAAATATAATATTGATTATATATTTAAGATTGAATAAATTAGTCACTACCACATGATTATGTAATATAGTCTAAATAAATTCCATTCCAAAACAAATAAATTAATCTACACTGTTCCAAAAAGTTTCAATAAAATTCAGCTTTGATCACAGAAATAAATTACATTTTATAATAGATTCAAATAGAAAACACTTATTTTAAACTGCAATAATATTTCATAATATTACAGATTTTACTGTATTTTTAATCGAATAAATGCAGCCTTGGTGAGCAGAAGAGACTTCTTTCAAAACCATAAAAAAATCGTAATGTCAAACTGCCCACCTCTTCCAATTCATAACTATTTAATAGCCTGAAATGACTTTCATCTTCTCTGTTTTCCAGGCCTCATCTCTTGTCAAAGAGTGTATGGAGTATTTAGAACACATACAGAGCACAAACCCTCCCGTGTGTGCCTGCTTGAGTACATTGCAGGCTTTTGAGGAGCGTTTCAAAGACTTCTCGCCCCAGCACTTTCAGGACAAGAGCTCGGCGCTGCTGGAGAGGCACCCGAAGGGGATATGGATGTGGAATGCGGTCTGGGCTCAATGCCGAGACATCAGACAGCGGCTCACCGAGATACTGCAGGCCTCTTATAGAAATCAAACGCCTCTGGGATCACCACAAAAGGACAGTGTGGCGGCGAAACGCGATGTGGCCCACTTGAAAGATCCGACCCTGAGCGTAATTACAACTAGCCTTGGAGAAAATGAAGGCGACCCCCAAACAAACCCTGCTGGCGGTCATACTGAGACTCGAAATAGTCATGCCGGACAAGGTGATAATGAGACGGTGACGCATTTCGACCTTCACTGTGAGCCTGTGAGGAGAGAAGCATCACCGTCGTCAAACTCTGATCCGATAATGACTGAAAACATGCACGAGGAACTGCATGTTCAGGGTCTTCAACAGTCATTCCAGCTCAAAGAGGAAGGAAGACGTCAAAGTGAAGGCAAAGTTTCCACATCACACAATGGCCGTCGGATGTACTCTCACAGCGACAGTGATCTCAGAAAGTCAGGCCGGCTCAATGAGTTCAGCCGTTCACCACATTATAAAGCGCTGGTCCACTCACGTAGTGAAGGCTCTTGTTTGCGATTCACCAACTATCATGTTTCTGTGTGGAAAACCAATGCTGCAGTCAAGCACAAAGTCCAGACATGTGCAGCTTCCCGTCAAGAGAGTGACTCAAGCAGAGCATCATGGGATGGACAGAGTTCTAAACTGTCTCACCAGGACAGCTTCTGTTCCAGCGCTTCTGGACTGAGCCAAGGCGACATCAATGAGGCGTTCAGCAGTGACACCGGATCTGACCACCAGGCCTTGATTTCACCAGCAACACAATCAGTTATTCTTGTCCGAACGCAGGACGAGTCCATCTGCAGGCCTGACCGTATGCTGGATCACAGCTATACTATACTGTGAGTCAAACACAACATATATGCCATGCAGCATTATTTTAATGAGAGAGATGAAGAACCGAATGTGAAGATACAGGGCTACGTTTCCCAAAAGCATCGTAAGCCTAAGTAGATCATGGAACTATTGCCACCAATGGTCTCTACAATCATCTGAGCTCACAATGCTTTTGAGAAACGCAGCCCAGAGCTGGACAAGTTAGGATGAGAGGCAATTTATCATTCATCTGTTAATAATCTGATCTTTTGGTTTGCGCCCATCAAGTTCCAAATAAAAAAAAATTATCAACTGAGATGAAGCACCTTTAATTTGTACCTTTAATTCGATCCAAAAATGTAGTTTACATTCTAAATTCAAAATGTAATAATTATAACACATGGTTATTTAATAAAGTATTAATATATAATTAAATCAAACAATGTTAATAATTACTACAACATTATTTAGTCAAATGTAAAAAAAATGACCCAAAATCATTTTTCCACATCGCAAATTCAAGGAAAATAATCTTAACCACATTAGTTCAAATATTATTCAATAAAATACTTTTACTAGTATTGAAAAACAGTATTCAATTAAATATTTAAATATGTTATTTCCAAATATAGTTTCCATAAAAAATAACAATCATTACACATGAGTATTTTATTAAATTTTTATATTAATAAAATTTAATAGTTTTTTAATATTATGATAGTTATCCCCAAAATATGATCTCTTACAAATTCAGAATAAAAATATTTTGCCACAGTTATTTATATAGTTTTAATATATTAAAATATAACATTATATTTTTTAATAAGCTTTCATATTTATTACCAGTAACATATTTCCATTTGTACATTCAAATTCAAATAATCATTAACAACAACCCTTTAATATAGTTTTAATATGATAAAAATAAATAGCTTTACTAAATTATAATAAAACATTTAATAAAAGCATTAATATGACGTTCCAAAATATAGTGTCCATTATCTATTCAAAATAAAACAGTATTACCACATGATAGTTATTAGTTTTCAATTTAATAAAATGAATAATTGTATATTATAATAGAAATATATTGATAACATTTTTAATAGATAATATCCAAATATATTTTCCATTGTGAATTCAGTTTTAATATTATGATAAACCATATTTATTAAAATAGTTTTATTATAACATTATATATGATATAATATTATTTCCCTCACAATTAATTTGACATATGGGATGTATACCATTACTGTAATGTAAGACATACTCATACTCATATATCATACTCGCCCACCTCGTTTATTGCATAAAAACATGTACATGCATTTGCTGCATTGACATATGAAGGACTTTGACATTAGTTCTGTTTTTCACTGGAAAACATATTTTAGTATATTAGACATACTATATGCTTCTGGGTAAATGTGATGATTCCTGACTAGCATACTTCATGTTAACTCATCAGTAGCACTCCTAAACATGTCTTAAACTGATCTGCACAAATGTGTCCTGGCACTCAAAGGTTGTCAGATATTGAAATATTTACCATACATCTGTTTGTCTGCTTTGTATTTGTGATTGTAAATGATGTCAGTATTATAGAAGAGAACAGGGACAACGTCAGACAGCAGCAGTGAGAGATGCGTTATGTTTTTCTTGGTGCTGTATCCTGACAGTAAACTCCAGTGCATCATGGAGGAGCTGCTTCAGACGGAGAGAGAGTATGTGAGAGCGCTGGGGTACGTGGTGGAGAACTACATGCCGGAGCTGGAGCGTCCCGACGTGCCTCAGGACCTGCGGGGACAGAGAGGAAGCATCTTTGGGAACCTGGAGAAGCTGCGAGACTTTCACCAGCATCACTTCCTTCAGGAGCTGGAGCTGTGTCTGAAGGAGCCCTTCTGCGTCGGACGCTGCTTCTTAAAACACGTGAGCGCTCTGAGCAGGACACACTCGCAGTTTCCAGTTAAAATTGAAAAGAGTTTCACAGTTTCACTTTCAAAGCTCCACAAAGAACTCTTTATTTTATAGAAACCCATTAATGCAGCTTTAACGAACCCAGAAACGAATACACGTTTAATGAAAGAGCCTTATAACCCAAAACCAAAAGCAGGTCGCATTTCACCCCAAAATGATAAGGCACAATTTCTATTTTGCTTAAGCCTAGATATTTGTAATTTTTAGGATATCATAATTTTAGGAACATTAATATTTGTTTGCATTATTTGAAAGAAAGTTAAGAACATTTTTGCAAAATATTTTCATAGCTGAGCAAAAAAATTTATTATTTAAATTGCAAGGTACTTATACATCATTTTAGAGTTTGTTATATTTGCACTGCATTAAATTTAAAAAGAAAAATCTAAAGTAAAATGATTAGAATTTGAGGGGAAAATGTGTTTGTTGTCAAAGTCCTCCCCCATTTTCTTATCAATTTGAAATGGATTACTTTAATGCACATTTTCATAACTGTAATGCAAAAAACCCTGAGATATTATTCAAATTGCATGAATATTACAATGAATGTTACAATTTTTTTTTAATCTAAAGGAACATGCTTGAAAATATTTGGCAAAAAACTGATATATTATTTAAGTTGAACCATGAATATTAAAATAAATATATATATATTTTAAAAAAAGTAAGTAAAATGCTTGGATGCATTAGAGAATTTGAGGGACAATGTGTTTGTTGTCAAAATTGCTCCCCAATTTTCTTAAAAATATTAAATATCTTATATATTATTTTAATGCACATTTTCATAACTGTAATCAAAAAACAAACTGATATATTATTTAAACTGCTTGAATATTACAAAATAAAAATCTGAAGTCAAATGTTTGGATGCATTACAGAATTTAAGGGAAAATGTGTTAGTTATCGAAATGTTATATATTTATATACAGATCTTGTTTGGGCTTTTTTTTTTTTTTTTGTTCGAAGAAGTGCATCCCACTCATGTAGTGTGACAGAGATACCTTCAATGTCTTCACGAAAGGAGCAAAAAGCCCACTGTTTGCACCAGTGATTCTAACACTATCTCACACTATCTCACAAACTCAGAAAGAAAACTTCAGCCTGTACGCATTATACAGCAAGAACAAGCCTCGCTCCGAGAGACTGCTCATCGATCACGGGAGAGCGTTCTTTAAGGTGAGATCTTCCTCCAGAAGTGATCCAAACGTGATATTTGAAGGTCATTTCATTAGTATTCAAATGAATTCAAATGGAGACATTGTTTTACATTTAGACAGACACAGAAATGTACAATTTCAACATAAAACATAAATACTTCCTGGCTTAATTGGCCTTTAAATGTTACATGCATTACTTAATAATAATATAAATCATGCAAACAAGAGTAATAATATTACACAAATAATATTCCCCATATATAAAATAAATTTAGATAAACTTAAAAAACTAAAATTATAAATGTTGCCTTAAAGTACTAAAATTACTAAAACTAAAATTTATTTAGCCAAACATAATGTTTTAAAATGAAAAGGATTAAAAATGATATAAGCACATAAATGACTAATTCAGTTGCATAACGAGACTCAAGACAGAGAAAGGCATTTTTAATGACAAATGCATTTATAAATGAAATCCCATTCATAACATGTAATTTATTACAAATACAATGGAATGAATTCAATATTCTTTGACCCTCAACAAAAGCATCTAAAGTATTACCTAAGGGATCTCTATCCAGCTCCTTTCTGTTCATTCTTGAGAAATAATAGGGAAAAAATTCCCCTCAGAAAAGAAGATTATGAAAGAGTTTATCTGGTAATGCCATATTTCACACATCTGACAAAAAGTAAAGTAATTGGCAAACAGGCGCTGGAACAGGCCTCATCTCGGCTGTGTTGGGAAATGTTGAGGTCATTCTCTTGGAAATCCATCTGCTCAGGATAAAGCTTTCATTTGTCAGAAGTTTGATTCGACTTGAAATGAGTGGCATGATGATTAGCATATTTCATCAGGTAATACCTGCCAGAACTGACCGACTCTGTCATAAACCGTAGGTGCATTTCCAAAAAGGACACACCTGTAACAAATATTCAGTGTTGACTTTGAAAAAAAAAAGTCATAACAGCATTAATGATAATATTTCTATTTCCTCATGCAAACAAGATGATGCATAAAATGTCCTCTTTAAACAATTATTCATGAGTTTAATCTTTACATACATCAGTTTAAAGTGTTATGAGTGTGATGCTGATTCTGATGCTTTATCTGTTTATTAATTGTAGTAATATGATGTGAATTGCAGCAGAAGCAGCAGCTGCTGGGTGATAAGATGGATCTGTCCTCGTATCTGCTGAAGCCGGTGCAGCGCATCAGTAAATACGGGCTGCTGCTGCAGGACATGCTGCGTGAGTGTGAGACCGGAGCGCACGCGGGACACGAGCGGCTCGAGATACAGACCGCGCTGAACATCATCCAGTTCCAGCTCCGCCACGGCAACAACCTGCTCGCCATGGACGACCTTCAGGACTGTGATGTGAGCCTCCGTCTAAATAAAATGCCACATGTGGGTGACTAAAAAAGCTGAAATAAAGTAAATCATAAATATTAGATAAAAAAAAAATCTTAAAAAATGTGAAATGCTTTACCTTGGCCAAAGGAACGAAAAAATAGTTGAAGATACTTAGTTGTATTTGGAAAATGCTAACTAATATCAAAAGAATATTAATTGGTGTGCATTTTTTATGTACCTCATGCAATTAAAAAATTAAATAAAATAAAGATGATTTTTCTTTGGACATTATTTCAGAGACGTTACAACTCCAGTACCGAAGAATCAAGTGACAGTTTTTTTAGTGTAATACTTCATGTCATTTTATTACTCGAAATGGGCTTAATTACTTCAAGTAACATAATCTAATACTATTAAACATTTTTCGAGTAATAAAATATAAGGTGAAATAATAGAAAAAGATAAACTAGATGAAAAATTAAAACTTAAAAAATTAAAATTAGACATGTTGCCGTTGGCAACTAATTGACAACATGTGTAAGAGTACAAAAGACCCATTTTAATTTGTTGTTTTTGGGAAAATGACTCATTTTAAATATTAAACTAATTTAAAAAATATGAATTAAGTAAAAAAATTATATAAAATAAACGATAAATAGAATGTTTTAAAAAATAATAATAATAAAGAACGATACTAAAAATACATTAAAAATAAGAGGAAATATCAAAAGTTTTTAAAAACATATTAATACAATTATGAAATAAATACGATCACTGTAAAAAACAGTACAAACGTGTTACCCCGCTGCCTAAAAATTGATCTTTTTTTTTTTGCTTGTGGATGCAGGTACTCAACATGAATGAGTTGAAACAACCGTTATACGGTTCATTCACTTGCATTAGTTGAGACCAATAAACTTACATTTCGTGTGGACAATTTTAAAAAAATAGTTGTGTTACAAAAACAAAAAAAACAACAGGCAAAATCGCCAAAATTATTTTTTTTGCAAGTGTCATTAAATAAACACTTGGAAGTGAGAGGAAAATAGAAAACCCCAACTCATTTCAGTTTACAGAATAGGCAAATTCTTCTTCAAACCCTCTAATTGAAAAATGCATGTCGTGGCAAAGCGTCACTATAATGTAAATGAGAACGTTAGAATTTGAGATGAGTATTAAACTTCATGTGTCTGAAAAGTTGAGAAGAGGTGATGTCGATTCGACCTGGAAATACATGAACTGGACGAAGGAGCAACCCAAGAAAATTCGAGAAAAGAAATCGCATAGATGAAGGGATTGATCTTGGCCGTAAACCACACTAGCAACTGCATAGCAACACTAAAGTCCACTAAAACACCTTAGAAAAACCATAGCAGCACCCATCATCTTGCACAGGCAAACATCACCATAATTTATTCAGAGAATGTACAGTAGTGTTTACTTATGTTTGTAGTGTTTACTGACTCTTAAATCTATTATGTGTGTTGTTTTGCATTATGTGGCAAAACATATTTGCTAACTAAATGCTGACTGAAATAGAAATATTTTTTTAGAACAGGATGGTTAGGCATGAGGTGAAGGCGAGTTTTGCCCACATCACACACTGCCTGTAATTAGAAAGATAAATACCTTCATATTTCATGCATTTATTTTCAGACTGCATGCTTTAAAAAGAAAAGTGCACTAACTAGTACACTCCCTCCACCTGCACATCATCTCAGTGTGTGCTTAGAAAGCTGAGTTGCTGTACTCTTATGTAACATGAAAGTCTGAAACCTTAAAGGTTTAGCCGTGCGCTTCATCTTATCTATCACAGAGTTGTTGTTTTTTCAGTTCTGTCTGCTCTTCTCGTTGAAAATGATTTGTGTCTTAACATTTCCCAGCAGCTCCCTACGCTTCACTTCCCTCTCATCCCACTGTCTGTCTCCTCATCAGTCTCCTTCATCTGAAAACCCAACACAATGATGGATGTTTTGGAGTACTGTACACATCAAGATCAGACCAGTCAAAAGTTTGGAATAGCTTTTGTAAGACGTTTCTTCTGCTCACCAAGGCTGCATTTATTTGGTCAAAAAAATAGTAAGAACCAGTAAGTTTTACTAGTAGATGACGTCACGTCATGACGTTTGATCACTTTCTCTGTATAAATGCTGTGAAAGTGAACGCATTATAATAGTAACCTTACGATTTTATTAATTATTAAGTTAAATACAAAAATCCAGTCGATTAAAAAGGTTATATAGAACAGATCTTTTGGGAACTGTGGATACATTCATTTCAGGATTCTTTGATGAACAGAAAGTTCAAAAGAACAGCATTTACTTGAAATTGATTTTTTTTTTGTAGCATTATGAAAGTCTTTATTTTGATCAATTAATGATCTGATTAATAAAAGTATTACTTTTATCCCCAAGCAAATCAGCATATCAGAAGATTCTGAAGGAAATGTGACACTGTAGACTGGAATTTAAATTATAGTAATATTTCACAATATTACTGTTTTTATTTTGATCAAATAAGTGCAGGCTTTGGTGAGCAGAAGACTTCTTTCAAAATCATTTTAATTATTCCAAACTTTTGACCGGTAGTGTAGATATAATAGGTTTTGAAGGTGAATGCAAGCCTCTCGATACAAACTTGATGACGTTTTGATTGTTATTAAGAGACACTGAAAAAGGAATCTGAATGCAAAAGCAGTTTAGTATAAAAGCATCTGCCGAATGCATTAATGTAGGCCTGATTTGGTGGTCAAATTCAGCTCACTACTCATTTGTGTGAGATGAATTATGTTGGCGTGTGTGCAGGTGAATCTGAAGGAACAGGGCCAGCTGATCCGTCAGGACGAGTTCCTGTTGACCTTCAGGAAGAAGAAATGCTACCGTCACATCTTTCTCTTCCAGGATCTCATACTCTTCAGCAAGACACGCAGAACCGACGTTGGGAATGACACGTACATCTACAAACAATCCTTCAAGGTAAACCCCTGCACGAGGCATCAGTGAACAGGTCCAAATATAGATGGCTTTCCCTTTCACTTTTGCTTTCTCTCGTAGACTTCAGACATCGGTATGACCCATAATTCTGGTGACAGCGGGCTGTGTTTTGAGATCTGGTTTCAGAGGAGGAAGTCTCAGGACACGTACATCCTTCAGGCAATGAGTCGAGAAGTGAAGGAGAACTGGACCAGAGACCTGGAGAGGATCCTGTGGGAACAAGCCGTCCTCAACAGAGGTGAGCACACAGTAATATTCAGGTCGCTTTTGTCTTGATAAACACGAATTATGATTATGGTGTGAATTAAATTCAGGAGCATTTAGAGCTAATCTAGTTTCTTGCTCTAGGTTTTATTTTAATTCAGGTTGTTGCATTGCTTAAAGGGATAGTTCACCCCAAAATAAACTTTCTGATATCATTTACTCACCCTCAAGTAGTTCCAAACCTGTATGAATTTCTGGTAAAACTTTTGAACTCTATTCACTATTAACTATTTGCTGATTAGCATGCTAGTGGGGTTTAGTATTATAAAGCACATATTAATGCCTTATTTTGCATGAGCATAATCGTCATGCCTTAATCCTACCAATAGCTAAAGATAACTAAGAAAAAGATCTTCCTAACTTCACACTAGCAGTAATTAGGTTACAGTGGTATGCGGTCTACCAAATCGTCTCTGTTGAAACACAAACGACAATATTATGAAAAATGTGGTAACAAACAGTTTTGGTCACCATTGACTCATTGATTTTCCATATGTGGAGACAGTTGGAACCAACAATTGTTTGGTTACCAACATTCTTCAAAATATGTTGAAAACACACAAAATGAAAACAAATTAGTTTAACCTGTGATTAGATTTGATCTCTTATTCTCTGGCTTTTTGGAAATTCTGTCCTCTTCAGGTGCATGTTAAGAAATGAATCCCTAACTGAGATTTCAATCGTAAAAAAAGGATTGAAGTTTTACTGTAAAGCCTTGATTTAATGCACGTATTGCTGCAATCCACTCGTTATCTTGAGTTCTTTTACCTAATGTTTGCTTAAGAAATTAAAACCTTGAAACCTCAGCACCTCATTGAGAGCCAGAAATGTGAATGTGATCGAGTTTATCAAGACTAAAGAAATGCTGAAATGTGATCTGAGGAATGTGGAAAGGAGTGAAAGTGGAATGACAGAAGCTCACCTCCCATCCACAGCTGCATGCATTTATTCCTCACTCTCACCCCTCACGGCCTCCACACGCATTTCCCGATAACAGTCCTCCCATTTGATGTGTGCCATGATGTTTATCAGCTGTACTTTTCCTTAGAATTGGTTGCACTGTTGTAGATGTGCGCATTAAAGAAAAATTGAAACCTCCTATGAGTGTTTGCTATTATACAACACCTTATGAACTAACATTTCAGCAGTTCCACTGTATTTCAGACCCACATTTTATTTAGAAAACACGTGCAATGATCTTAACCAGGTGAGGAATAAAATAGTGCGGTGTGCTGTGCTTAAGTCATCGTCATTAGAGAATCACAAAACATACAGAATTCATCAAATCCATTGATAATACTCTGAGGTTTGTGCTGTCACTTCTTGAATATATATTAGATATAAATTATATTTTTTTTTTCTGAAAAAAAGTCGCGTTTGCATCACCAATGTCGCCCAATTTGATCAAAGGAAAAATACAGTTAAAAAATAAAGAGTATTGTGAACAGTTATTACAAGTTAAACATTATTTGTCTACGTCAATCTGAAACTGTAATTTATTTCTGGGATCAAAGCTGAATTTCCAGCATCATTACTCCAGTCTCAGGTCACATGATCCTTCAGAATTCATTCTATTATGCTGATTTGCTGCTCACGAAACATGTTATATGTTGAAAGCATTTCAATATTCTTTAATGAATAGAAAATTTAAAAAGAATCACATTTATTTGAAATACAAATCTTTAATAAAATTAATAAATTTGCTGTCACTTTTGATCAATTTAAATCATCCTTGCTAAATAAAAGTATTCACTAAGTTTTGGGGGTTTTTTACCTTAAGGGTGTTGTGTCAAGAGCTAGTTTGTTATCATGATAAAATAGCAGGAGATAGTGAGCCTGGAGCAGAAAAGCAGTGTTGAGGCGCTGGGGTATATTTGTAGCAATAGTTAAAAATACATTGTATGGGTCAAAATGTTTGATTTTTCTTTTATGCCAAAAATCATTAGGATATTAAGTAAAGATAAGCAGTATGTCCATGAATATTTAGGAAATTCCTACTTAATATATTACAACTTCATTTTTATTAGTAATAGGCATTGCTAGAGAACGCATTTAGAAACTTTAAAGGCGATTGTTCCAATGATTAGGTTTTTTGCATCCTCAGATTCCAGATTTTAAAATAATTGTCCTATCCTAACAAACCTTTAACATCAATGGAAAGCTGATTTATCAGCTTTCGATGATGTATTAAATGTCATTTCAAAAAAACTGACCCTTATTACTGGTTTGTGGTCCAGGGTCACATATATCTTAAATAATTGTGAGTTTTACGTTTTAACTAATGTATTAATACATATATGGGAAGGGCCATATAATATACCCCCGATTGTTTGTCTGCTGATCTTCACACAGAGATCCGTATGCAGGAGAGGGTGTTCATGGGAATCGGACATAAACCCTTCATGGACATCCAGCCCAGTGAGATGGCCATCAATGACCGAGCCGTCAACTGCTCTCCCACAGGACGAGGTGAAACACCTGTCATGATTAAACGTTGGCTATCCTGAGAAGTCGATCTTATTTAACTCTGTATAATACTGTAGGTGGGATTCCTGTCCTCCGGTTGAATTCTGTCGGCTCGGCCAGCTGTGCATCATCCTCTGGAAGCCATTCGTCCTCTGGCTCTGGGTGGGGACCCACGTCTCCTGTGGGTCATCTGATCGGCCCTAACGGAGGAGATGTTCTGCGGTACGTCCACGGGATCCTGGAGGAAGATGATTTAGACCAGGAGAGTGGAAACCAGAGTGCACTGGGTATGTCCTTCTTCACAATGTCTATTTTGCCACAAAATATCATATGCAATGTCTAATTTGAAAGTTGTGATCAATAGAAGTGCAATTTAAAATGTACATAATTTGCCAACACATATTCCTGGTCTTATTTTTAATGTTTAATCAGTTCATGTTATTCCAAAAAAAAAAAAAACTTTCTGATCATTTGCTTTTGACATCACTAAACCATCTTATCATTCAACCTCTCCAAATGCACTGCCATAAATAAATTAATAAATAAAAAGTCTTGTTATCCAGTACAAATATCTAAACATTCTTGAATCAAATATAGAAGCAAAATGACAAAGTCTTGTTTTCTGAAAAGCGTATCAAAGTTAAGTGAGTTTATTCAAAACATTAATAAACATCTGCCAGTGGATTCAGAAAAATAAACTTGTTTTCCATTTTGTGTTTCAGTGGAGAGCTCGGTGTCCTCAGGAGAAAGTGTTAGTTGCTTCAGCAGTTCTGGTCACAGCTGCTCGTCTGTGATTGGTGGAGACTGTGACCAAGCCCCATCTGAGGTGAAAAAGCCATGTGCCCAAAAACAGGAATGCAACTTTAAACCCACTAATTTACCGGGCCAAACCAGGGACCAGCCATGTTGTAAAGTACGGCCTACAAATTCATCTGTTTTGTTATTATTTATGAAATTTCAACATTGTACGTTACCATTTTGGACACATTCAAGCTATTAGCTATTTTTCAGTTGAACTGAGATTTGGAATATTCTGCATATTAATATTTTCGTTCACTCTTCGTTCTTTACAGGTTCAAGAGACAAGCATCATAGGAAAGTCAACGGAAGTATAGCTCATAATACTGTAATAGCGTCATGCTTTTTATGTTATCAGGCCCATCCTTTTTACCTTTTATACCTATCAGTCCTGTGAAACTCTAAAATAAAGTTTATTTTATTTATTTATGTCAGTGTGAGTGAGTAACATTAGTTCATGGAACTACCTTTTAAATGCTAAATTCTTTGTTTTTTACTTGTATTTCTGTTTCTAATTAGCCTTATTGCACAGGTCATAAAGCACAAACAGATGTGTAATCTTTTAATAAAATTGCTTTGATAAAATAAACAACTGAAGAATTGTCATAAAGTCTCTGGTGTACATACAATAATTTGACTGTCAGTGAAATGATTCTAAACATGTATTGGTTTAAAAAAAAAAAAAGAAAGCAAACTTATTCTGTAAACTTGGAATGAAAGAGAAATAATTGTTTATGAATGAATGAATGAATGAATAAATGAATGGATTTATTTAGAATAATTTCACAATTCTTAATATTCACTGATGTTTGTGCTGTTTTTTTGATTCACCAAAATGATGTCACTTCCTGCAGAATGATGTTATTACATGACTTGCTTTTGTTAGTTAAAGGGTTTTTACAAAAAAAAAATGTAATAAATTTTTCTTTGTAGATGTTGTAGAAGTTTTTCATTGTAGCAGCAACCAGAGAAATGATAAAACACATATCCACTCAAACTAGAAAGAAAAAAAAATTAAAGGGGTCATATGATGCTGCAAAAAAAAACATTATTTTGTGTAATGAAATATGTTTATGCAGTTTAAGGTTCAAAAAGCACATTATTTCCCACATACTGTACATTACATTATTGTTTCTCCTCTATGCCCCGTCTTTCTGAAACGCGACGATTTTTACAAAGCTCATCGTTCTGAAAAGCAAGGTGTGCTGTGATTGGCCAGCATCCAGTGCGTTGTGATTGGCGAATACCTCAAGCGTGTGACGGGAAATGTTACGCCTACCTCCTACCATACGTGCTGATGCCCGGTCAGGCCGGAGAGACGAGACAACAACCTGAAAACCATTTAAACGAGGCATTCATGCATCAGTGGGGACAATACTTGGATTATAATGACTTCGACTGTCTTTTTACACGTTCGGTGGCATCGCGCCGCGTTAAACATTGAAAAGCATGTTTGCATTGTGACGGAGAAAATGACAAACAACCAGTATTACTTACACTGCCCCAAAAATGAGACGTGCGCTTGTTGTGCACGAGTTATTAAAGGGAGAAAAACTCTTAAATATGAAAAAGTACTTACAACTTGATTCAGAACAGCCGGATGAGTCTACTCTCCAGCTCAGGAAACAGTCCTCCGTTAAATGTGCTGCACACATCTGAATATTGGGTTGAAGTGTTCTGGCACAGTGTTGTAAATACAAAACTTAACCTCTGATTTCTAGTCGTGTCCATTTTTGGAAGGCCAACAAAGTAGTTTCACTTTCACAACAAAACACACAGCATCACACACGGCGGCTAGAGTGAGCGGAGGCCAGGGGATAAAGTGAGGAACAGCCGGAGGGCTAGAGTGAGCAGAAGCAGCGGGCTTGAGAACGGCGCGGCCGGAGATTCAACGAAGGAGCGTCCGGCGGGCTTGCGGCGACCACATGTGACGGCCCCGGGCTGGACTCCGCTTCGGCCACAGTGAAAGCCGATCCGGCGATCCACAGCGTGAAGTTGATGTATTCCTCAGCGACCAGAATGGATCAGCTCCAGACATGACGAAGCAGATATCATCCTCTTTTGGAAGACCAAACAAAGTAGTTTCGCTTTCACAACGAATCACACAGCGCCTTTACGACATCGCAGCGGAAACAACAAAACTACAGCGAGAATAAAAGTTACGCCTTCTTTCTTTGCATGAACATTTGGGCGGTGTTATGCAAATCTTCCCACATAGTGATGTAGACATGTGGGGGCGTGTTAGAACGAGCCCTTTTTAGGTGTGGCTGACTCTTAACTTTTATAAAGAATATCTCTTTGGATTTGAGACTTTAGTCTTTGCAACTTTACAGATCTTCTTTATGCACCAAGAGCTTGTAACACTCCAAAGAGAAAGGAACAATTGAAATCGCATCATATGACCCCTTTAAAGTTCACTTCATTGTGATTTTGTGATTAAAGATAAAAATAATATTATTTAAAAACGATAGTGAATAGTGAGGTCAATATTCAGTGTAATAAGACAATATTATATTGTAAGGCAAGTGCAGAGAACGAGTGAGTATGTATGTCACTCTAGGCTCTGACGCGTGGGCGTAACGCTCTGACGCGCCGCTCCGGACAATAAAGACGCGCACACACACTGACTTTGCCTGACTGAACACACACAGCTGGAGCAGAGCAACATTACCGCACAGCATTAACATGGGTAAGTGCATTTCACAATGGGTTTATCAATGTTTTCAACTTTAAGATGCTATAAATGAGACAGTTATGTTTGTTTTAATATGTATCTGTTTTACATCACGCTATACAAGGTTAAATTGTGAAGTAGTTACTTTATAGATTGATTTCTACTTGTTCTGACATTTAAAAAAAACTAAATGTGCGACCTAACGTAATGCATATATTAAATAATATATTTGAGCAAAGCCAGTTTATTTGATGTTACCACATGCAGCAAATTTTAGGTTACCTGATGCTTGCATGTTTACACTTATTGATCGATTTAAATGCATTTATTTTATTAAAATTTAAGCTCATTCTTTTATTCATTTATTGTGTGCATGTTGATTTTGTCCATGCATCAATCACATTTTCTAGGATAAGATGCACATGCTGTTGTTTACTTGTTTATATTAACTACTCTATGCAATATTAGGCATACAGTTTAAATGTATTTACTGTAGTTCTTCATCTCCCCCCCCTAATGAAGCTGGAACACTGTGTTACATTCATTTAAGCATCTCTGGTCTGTGCGAATGGTACACTGTGGTCAGTTATACAGTTTGGTGTTATTATATGGCATGCAACGAGTGTGACAGGTTTATGTAGTGAGTTATAAACTCACTATGTACTGTACTTTCCACGGCTGCATGTGAAGGTTCTTTGAAGAGTCTTAGTGAACGAGGTTCTGTATGGCATGCAAACATTATGTCTTTAGAAGTACAGACAGCTGTTTACCATGTGCTCCACTAACAATATTTACTAAGAGTCATAATGATTAAAATAGCATGCTCGAAAATAGTGACCGAACCATAAATGGAAAATTACAGCAAGAATTTCTTGAGGGAAGAGAATCAAAGACTCATTATTTCTCTCCACTGGTTATAAAAGCTGCTTTCACTTGTTTGTTATCGTTTCATTCATGCAAACACTTCGTTCATGGAAATGTGTGAGCAGATTGTTTGTGACACTGTACGGCTGCAGAATACCTGTGCTGGTTTATCCCGGTTTAACCGTCCACAGCATCAGTCAGTCTGAAAGCTAAACAGAGGTGTGTACGCCAGCACTGAGACACACACAACTCTTTAGACCAGGATTAAAACTCTGCTAAAGATTACGACAGCGGCTTTACTGATAGAAAACAGAGAACACCCCACTGCGCACATCCCCCGTTAAACACAGGCACACACACACACACACTTTCTGTCTGGTCTGAAACTAATTTTCTTGCCGCAGGGTGGTTAGTTTACAACCCACTAAAGAGAGAAACTCAATCTGCATTCCCATGAGTGAGTCTCTATGATTTGAAAGTCCATCCATCTCTGTACCTTTCTATTGTTCCAGACAGACAAAAACTCCCAAAACTTCCCATTAATATCACATAACCCAGATGTGTGATAAAGACCATCACAATATTGTATATAATGTATTATAATGATGTCATTGCAGAAATTTTGCCAAGGTAATCCATCTCATTACAACATTTTGCCCCCCAAAACACTTGAGGACACAAATGAAACTCTGTTTGATGACAGCCTGAAACCAAAATTTTTGATCAACAGATCTAGAAAATGACAGACAATGATTCTCAGATTTCAGCCAAAGAGTCCCACATAATAATAAAATATTATTTAATTGTCTGTAGTATTTATTTTATTTAATAGTATTTTATTATGTATTTATCATTATATTAAAACATTTGTATTTTATTAATATAAATTAAATAAAATGTAAAACGCATATGAAAAGAATGAAATAAGAGAAATGCTATACATTGAACAGAACTGAATTACTGAGTGTCAGCGGTCAATCAATGACATGCATGCCTCAATGAAGTGTCCTGTTAACCACAAACCACATGCTTCACATGTGCAATGCATTCTTTACATTGCATCTCTTTACCAGACGCTCCTATTAGAAACATTCAAGCGTCTCAATCTCAACAGAACTGAAACACACAGAACCGATTGTGCATTTTACGTCATTCACTGGATAACATTGTACAATCATATTGTTGCTTTTTTTTATTGTGTACTTATAAACTGACACAAACACTTATTGTGACTTTTTTTCAAAACACAGCAGGGAATATAAGTGAACTTCCTTTCTTCCAGGACATCTTAAGACTGAAAGCAGTCGAACCTCACCTCAAGGAAATATCCTGAAAGTAAACAGAACAAATGGGGAATTTATACTCTTGTGCTATGAATGGCATGCTCATAAATGATGGTCAACAGGAGGTCACACTGTTTGGTCTAAATTTTAGAACCTTGAAATGCCGTGCATAATTGCAGTGCTTTATATGTGTAGGATGAGTCTTACTTTAATTCATTAGTCATTGATTGGATGGCGACCTGAACATTAGGCTACTAACAAAATGACATAAAATGTACTCGTTGTTGTTGTTTCGTTCCTGAATGAATCAGTGTTTATGAATGAATCAGTTGAATGAATGATCCAATGACTCATAAAGACAGTCAGTTGTCGCCACCTACTGGCGTAACGACGTAACCTGCAGAAAGAATCACTCTAAAATCCTCACCACACAGGTGGAATGATACAAACAGCTGTTTGACTCTTATATCAACACTCTTGAAACGCTGCTCAACCAATCAGATAAAAAAAAAAAAACCTTTAAGAATAATTATTACCAAAGTCTCGGTTGTTGTTCATAACGGTGTGTGCAGTTATGTTCATGCAGGGAGAGCAGTAAAGATCTTTATCCCGTGTTCATTCAGCTCTGGACATCAGCACCTGGGATCTGGCATGTCAGTTCAATAACACGGATCACCACACGGAGCTGAACGGCACTGACCGGCTGATCGTACGGAGAGGACAGGCCTTCACCATCAACCTGTACCTGAACTCCGGCTCTTACCAGCCCGGATACAGCCAGCTGCACATCACTGCAGAGACAGGTAATGAATGGAGATCTTAACCTAATATTTCAATACTCCAGCAAACGGAACATTAAAACGTTGGATAATGCTCTGGCAAGTTATGAACAAACGCTCTTCCGGTAACTTTAATAGAATTTTCATTCAAAGTTATCTGATCTCAAAATATTAGCACAAAAGCATTATTTATACACCATTCATGGAATGTTCTTTCCTGGAATGTTTTAGTTGGACTTTCATCTGTGGTTTTTTTAAATGTTACTATTTGTTTTAGATTTTTATGATATTTAGGAATGTTCCCCTAGCATTTGCATAACCCGGGGGAAAATATTTTTTAAACATTTTAAAAACCTCTGATGTTCAGAGAACATTCAGAAATGATGGTTTTATAACTAAATGGGAATGTTAGCAAATCGTTCTTGGAATAAATAAGGAATATTTTTGTCAGCTGGGACATTATCAAGTGCAGGTATGTGATATTTTAGAACAAAAACAAATTAATTTAGTTTTTTTTTTCTTACGAGAGATTAAATTCAATTCAATTTTTGAAACCAAGTTTTTTTTTGGAGTTATTTTGTACCTAATAAGAGTGTTGACTGACATGTCAGAGGACTTACTAAAATAACCAAATTTGTAAACATTTTTAAAACTCATTCAGAAGAATACCTCTTAACTCTAAACAGACTTTGCTTTTAAAAATGACTATGACAGCAATATAAAAAAGTTTATAATCAGAATAATCAATTCTCTTTTTGAACAGGAATTCCGCTTACAATATTATATAAGTGATTCTGGAAGCTCGTTACAATTGTTCCTGTTTCCCAAAGTTTTGAACTTTCCCAAGATCATTCTTTATATGTAAAGATAAAGAAATGAAACATAATACTCAACAAGTGCAGTTGAGGACGGAGGTTAACACTACAGAGAGAATGTCAGGGCTCTTGTTGGACTTTCTGTGTTACAGATTCTGTCTTGTGCTGGAGCAGGAACAAGATAACAAAGACATCAGTGAACACAATGGGACACAGCAGTGTGTAAGCGCTGGCGTTCAGACAGGAAAGACTCTGCTCAGACTCAGATAACTCTAATGTCAAGAAAAGAACACCATATGGCATGTTTAATGGAATCTGTGACGAGATATTGCACATGTAAACTCTTTATAAGTTATCAAAGAGTCAAGCACAAAGCTATTGGTTTTGGTGAACGTTCAGAAAACACCTCACTGTCTCTCTTTGTCTTTCTTAGTGGCGTGAGCCAAGCACCACACAACTTCTTTAGAAAATAATAAGTTTAAGCTGAATAGTAAGCACAAACATGTATTTTGCAGACAGCTACACGACAGTGACAAGCAATTTGTATCATTGAAAGGGAAAATGATGCACTATGTTTCCATCCACATTTTTATGTGAATTTTGGGATGTTGCATAAAAATTTTTAAATCTTAAAACGTGCATAAAAACTTGTGCATAAAAACTGACACAATCAGATAATCAAAAGATACTTGATGTTTTCATCCGATAATGAAATATGTCATCATTTACTCACCCTCATGTCATTCCAAAAATATATGAGTTTCCTTCTTCTGCTGAACACAAAAGAAGATATAAAAATTTTTTTAATTGTGTTCGGTTCATATTGACTTCTATTGTATAGACAAAAAAAGGAAATGGAAGAAAATGAGGCAGAAGGAAGAATTACATACAGGAATGAAAGGACATGAGGGTAGTAAATGATTACAGAATTTTCATTTTTGGGTTGACTATCCTTTATATTTACAGTGGGGGATTTTGTAGTGGGCGGGGCTACCCATCATGACCTTTCAGAAACCAATCAAAATGCCCCATCGTGTCACATGTCATGGTTAGGAACAAAATCTCAGATTTGTGTGAAATTAAAGAATACATCAGACAAGCATTAATTGTTTTCTTACACCCAGACAAACTCAAACGTACCCAAGCTTCAGACACTTTTGTTGTTGTTGTTGTACTGACGGGAACTTCTAATCACTTCTGTGTTAGTCACACTCGAGCACTTTGGCACGAGTTCACAGGAGTGCTTTTCTGGAAGACGTCCAAATCTGAGCACATGGAATTGCAGTGTGTGCGTTTGTCCGGCGGCCTTTAAACGCGGGGTCAGTGAGAGCTCACATTCCCAGAGATTCAGAGACTGCTGCCACATTCCTGAACGCCGTTTAGGATTGAAGGAGAGGGGGATTTTGATGTGCATATGGAGAAATATTCTGATGTTATCTTGTGAAGGGGTCTTGATGTGTAGTGTAATCCCGGGGGTGTGGAGTCGCGGGCTGGGGAGGTGTGAACTTTGCGACAGGCTGAGGGGCCTAATTACATGAGCTCAGATGAAACAATGCATCCCTACAGAACCCTTCACACTCCATGCGGAAAAGTTTGACATGCAACAAAGCAACCCTTTTAAAACCAGCAACATTATAGTGGCTGCATTTTAGAAGATACTTTTAAGATTCATCATAAAAACAGTGGACTTGTTGATGATTTTATTTCACTGAGCTTGTTGGGGTTGCGTTCTGGGGTTGCGTTATCCATGAAGGATACATGCACTGCTGCCTAAATTAATATGAATGAAAAACATTTACTTTAGAGCAAATGTAGTTCTTATTGACGGTAGTAAAAATATTTAATGTTTTATTTTATTAAAAACAAAGTCTCACCAAGTCTGCATTTATTTGATCAAAAATACATATATATTTTGACACTTAAAATAAGTGTTTTCTATTTGAATATATTTAAAATGTTATTTATATCTGTAATACAATGCTGAATTACTCCGGCCTTCAGAAGTCCTTCAGAAATCATTCTACGATGCTGATTTGCTGTTCAAGAAACATTTCTGATTATTATCAATGTTGAAAACATTGATAATGTCGTGCAGGATTCTCTGATGAATGAAAAGTTCAAAAGAAGAGCATTTATCAGAAATGGAAATCTTTTGTAACATTACGTCTTTACCGTCATTTTTGGTCAGTTTAATGCATCCTTGCTGAATAAAAGTATTAATTTCATTCCTAAATTTGAATTGCACAGCTTTAAACTTCTAAACATTTATTTAAAAATTGAAACATTTTGGAAAATTCAAAATATGTATATCTTCCCTGACCACTTTGTAATTGACCCATACACAGCATTTAACCATATTTTGGGTAATTTGCATAAAATTCCATTTGAAACTTGCATCAGAAAACAGAATTTTTTTCATCAGTTGATAAGGTAGGATCGGTCAGTAACAAAGCCCGTTTTGATTTAGATCATCTTTGATTATTTTTTACCTGTTTGTTGGCTAGGCCCTCAGCCGGAAGAGCAGTATGGCACCAGGGCCGTGTTCGGCCTCAGCGATGAGATCGACGACACGCGCTGGAGCGCAGCGGTCAGCAGTCCACCCGGAGACACCGTTTGTCTTTCTGTCTGCGCCGCTCCTGACGCTCCCATCGGCCGGTACGTCCTGACTCTAGATGGGCGCATCCAGTTCGACTTCATACTGCTCTTCAATCCCTGGTGCCCACGTGAGTGAAAACAGATGCGTTTGGGTGTTCTTCACGCACACGCCTTAAGGTTATAGACACAGATATCCTGTTCTTTATATGAACTGATGGCAGAGACAGATGAGTAAGATCTCTGCGTACTCAACCCATGATCTGATTTACAGGAGATGTGGTCTACATAGACAGCGAGGAGAAACTGGCAGAGTATGTTCTGGCTCAGGATGGGATCATCTTCAGGGGCAATGCCGAATACCCAGTCCCCATAGCCTGGTATTTTGGACAGGTACCAACAAACAAACACACCATTACACATGTTCACAATCTAGCTGCGTTTGATATGCTGATCTCACCTCCTAAATACACAAACAAATGAGTTCTGCTCAAAAGACAGTCTAACACGTGACAGCCGAGACACGAATGAAGGTAAATAACATGAAAAAGAAGAAATAGCTGGTGAGGAACAATTTCGCATTTGTTTAGTATTATTACTGTGTATTAATTTTTGTAATTCTGTTTTAAGTTTTTGTCATTTTTATAATTTTTTTGAGTATGTCTGATTTTATTAATTTTATTTCAGTTTAGTTTTTTAGTAATTATTATTTTTTTATTTGTTTTCATTTTAATTTTAGTAAAAGTTTAGTAATTCTGTTTTGCATTTTTTGTTGTTTTTATTAGTTAATATGTCTGGTTTAGTTATTTTAATTATTTCATTTTTATTTCATTTTATTTAGTAGTTTCATTACTTCAACTTAAACCAAACAAAAATCTGAAATTTTGCTTTGGCAAATAACTGAAATAAAATGTAAATAAAATAAAAGTTTAATAAAATAAAATAAATGCCCATATGTAATAAAAGGATATACAGTATATATATTCGATATTTTATTTTAGTTAATGTTTATTTTATTTCAATTAACTCTTTTTATAGTTTTAGTTTTAGTTAACAATAACCACACTGATCCAAATCACCCCCAAAATGAAAAGCTTGATAAAAAATGTTTGAAAAAATTAATTTTTTTTTATTTATTATTTATTTATTTTCATTTTAAATATGATTTTCTGTACAGTATTTCATGTGGGTCATCTGCTCTTCCAATAAAAATTTGGAGTTGATATTGAGATCTCTTGTTTTTGATTGAAGACTTCTGAGTGCAGTTTGAGATATTATTGAGATTCTGAGACTCAGTGTGAGACACTGAATCAAATAATCTGAGATGTCAGGAGTTTCAGAACGATATCATGTGTTCTCCATTTAATCTAATTGCTTGCTTGCTCAGATTTTTCATTTCTGAAGGCATTTTGGGGGAAAATACTTTTTTTGTAAATGTTTTAGTAAGGGCCACCGATTGTGATGTGCAGGAGTGCATTATTTGCTCATTGATTGTGGCTCTGTTGTGTTTGTCCTGTAGTTCGAGGAGGGCATACTGGATGCTTGTTTGAGAATCCTGGACATGAACCCTAAACACAGTAGGAACCCTGGGAAGGACTGCTCTGGACGCAGAAACGTCATTTATGTCACAAGAGTGCTGAGTGCTATGGTCCGTACTCTAATACACACACACAAATGAAAAATAGTCAGTTTTTAATTAGATGCAACTGTTTTCATCGAAACTTCACAGAAGTGAATGAAACATACTCTGCTGTTCAAAAGTTTGGGGTCAGTAAGATTTTAATTTTAAAATCAATTAATACTTTTATTCATCAAGGACGCATTAAATTGATCAAAAGTGACAGTAAAGACATTTATAATGTTACAAAAGATTCCTATTACAAGTAAATGCTGTTCTTTTGAACTTTTTATTCATCAAAATATCTTTAAATACAAAATGTTTCCATAAAAATATTGGGCTGCACAACTGTTTTCAACATTGATGATAATCAGAAATGTTTCTTGAGCAGCAAATCAGCATATTAATGATTTCTGAAGAATCATGTGACACTGAAGACTAGAGTAATGATTCTGAAAATACAGCTTTGATCACAGCAATAAATTACTTTTTAAAATATATTAAAATAGAAAACAGCTATTTTAAATTGTAATAATATTTTACAATTTATTACAGTTTTTACTGTATTTCTTATCAAATAAATGAAGCCTTGGTGAGCAGAAGAGACTTCTTTCAAACACTTTTTAACAAATCTTAGAAACTCCAAACTTCTGAATGTGTATAAATGCTTTAGTATAATATAAAACGTTATTTCTTTAAACAGTAAAACAGTAGAAAATAGAGCCAGCTATGGATTTATATCCCACACAATGCATCAACTTTGAAAAAAAAAAAGTAATATATTGATAATAATTCGAAAAGTTTTTTTTGTAGTTAGCAGACATCAGGATGATGTTCTCTCATTCCTCCACAGATCAACAGCAATGACCGGGACTACGGCGTGCTGGAGGGCTGCTGGAAGGACACGTTTGACGGCGGCGTGAGCCCCATGTCCTGGAGAGGAAGCGTTCAGATCCTGAGAACGTGGAGCAGCACTTCCTGTCTGCCGGTGCGCTTCGGCCAGTGCTGGGTGTTCGCTGCCGTCGCCTGTACAGGTATCAGATGACCCTGTTAGATGATGGAGTGCTTCTCAGCTGCTGGGTTGATAAATGCAAATGATAACATGCATCTAAACAGTGGTTCTCAGCACATTTCCAAGGGGGCCGTAATATGACTTGAAATTATTTAAAAAAGACAAAGCACTCTTTAAAATAAGCTAAACACCCAAAATAGAGATTTTTCCTCATCAACTGAGATTTTTTTTATGAACCAGGGTTTTGGAAAACCTGGATATGTGAGATAATGTTGATTTCTAGACCTGCAGAATTCATGGAAATTAATACAACCTTTAAAAGTCACATATAGTAGCCTATAATCACAAATGACTGGAAAAATCATATAAATTCACTGGTCATAAAGAGTGTGAACCCATAAGAACATTCAGTTCTTAATTAAAACATCTTAACATATTGCTACTCATAATTAGGCTTGCCGTGATAGACGGTGCTGACGGTGATACCGTTGTTAAGCCGCAACACCGGTTACGTCTCTTGCCCACCACGGCACTGACCCCCACCGTCGTTTTGATTTTTTTATAGTAATAAAAATAATTTAGTTCAGTAAAAGAACAGACACTACAATTAAAAACTGAACGCGGCTGCTCAATGCAGCGTGCCGAACGACAGTCGCATCACAGATCAGATTTCATTTATCACGTGAGGAGAGTCAAGCTGACTGACAAGAAGAGTGGGGTGAGACAGACAAGACGATCGCGGATGATTTAGTTTCGAAACGAAATGCAAAAGCACCTGTTTGGCAGTATTTTGGATTTTGAAAAGCCTGTTGACTTCTGCCGTTTATCTAAGGTGATTTTGGAAGTTTTTTTAAACATTCGTTTCTTATTTAATTGGTTCCACATTGTTTGCTAATTTTTACTATTATTTAAACTTTGTGTAATTTATTTATTTTATTTGACATCAAGGTCTATGCCGTGCCTCCAAGCTTTCTTATTCGTTTTGCTAATAAACTTTCTACGTTTCTTATTTATTTGGTTATATATTATACGTTTACTTTGCCTATTTCCAGTTTTTTATACCTATTTAAACTTTATGCAGGTTTTTTGTTATTTTATATTAGGCATAGCCTGCCCTATAGCATGGTGTATTTTTATTTGTTTTGTTAATAAAAGTTCTATGTTTTATATATAGGCTAAAGTGAGTTTGACGTTGTATTTTGTTGTTGCATTCAAGCAATTGACGCCGAATTGCCGCTATTTGAAAGTGAAAGTAAAATGCGCACGGTGCTTTTAAGCTATTTAAAAGCGAAGGAAAGCGAGGAAAAGAGGGAAAATTCAAACGAACTAAAAACGAACAATTGCTTTACGCCGAATTGCCGCTATTTGAAAGTGAAAGTAAAATGCGCATGGTGCTTTTAAGCTATTTAAAAGCGAAGGAAAAGAGGAAACACCCCTGTCCCCACGGTGTTACCGGTATTACCCGTGTTGTCACACGTCGATTAACCGGTGGGAAAATTTCCTCACCATCACAACCCTACTCATAATTTCCGTAACTAAAAAGTTTGAAGTTTATGGCATGCAGTTATGATCTTATATCTCGCTATTCTGAGTTTATATTCTGAGCGAAAAAAGTCAGAATTACCCTTTTTACCACAATTTTACATTTTGTTAGAATTATGCAGTTCAGTCATTTTTTTTTTCATTCTAAAGACTTATCTGTTACTTTTGTACAATAAACAGTTTTGGTTCTGTGTTAAGTCTCCAGTCAACTTCTAAAGCAAAGCCAGTTGAAAAACTTCAAGATGAAGCAGGTTCTTGTGTTTTTCCTCAGTGTCTCGTGCTCTGGGAATCCCATGCAGGGTGGTAACAAACTTCTATTCCGCACATGATACCAACAGCAACCTTGTAATCGAGCGTTATCTCAACGAGAAAGGAGAAATAGACAGCAGCACCAGAGATATGATATGGTATGAAGAACCACGTCTTTTATCCAAACATGTTTTAAAACACTTCTATAAAAATAACACATGCAGAAAGTGATTTGTCAGTCAAAAAATACAGAAAGCACATATTTGGATACTTACAGTATGTAAATGTCATTGTATTGGACATTCAACAGTGTTTATCTGCTGTAGGAACTACCACTGCTGGGTCGAGAGCTGGATGACGCGACCCGATCTCCCTCCGGGTTTTGACGGCTGGCAAGCGAGTGACCCGACGCCGCAGGAGAAAAGTGAAGGTGTGCAGACGGCTCTTTCTTTCTGTCATACAGCAAATCAAACATCCCTAAGCTTAAAGGGATAGTTCACCCAAAAATCTAAATTCTGCACAGCAAAAAAAGTATTTTCCATTACAACTACATTCTTAAATCAGGATACATTAATTTGAGAAGCAGAATGACTTGGGATATTAAGTCTTGTTTTTTGAAAAAATATATCAAAATTGAGTTAATGCGTAAAACAAGAAAAGAATCTGCCAGTGGGGTCATAAAAATAAAAATAATTCAAATGGAAAACAAGATAATTTTTCTATAATTGTTTTTCTTACCCTATATTGCCAGATATTTTTTTTCTTGTTTTAAGAAATAAACTCAATTAATTTGAGAAGCAGAATGACTTAGGATATTAAGTCTTGTTTTTTGAAAAATATATCAAAATTGAGTTTATGCGAAAAAAAAAAGAATCTGCCTATGGAGTCAGAAAAATAAAAATAATTCAAATGCAAAACAGCCCTATATTGCCAGATATTTTTTTCTTGTTTTAAGAAATAAAATCACTTAATTTTGATATATTTTTTAGGAAACAAAACTTGAAGTAAAACAAAAGCAGCAAAATTACTCAAGCTATTAAGTTTTGTTTTCTGAAAAATGTATCAAAATTAAGTTTTTGCTTTATACAAAAAAAAAATATCTGTCAATGAGGTAAGAAAAATCCTTGTTTTCCATTTGAATTAAATTTATTTTTCTCACCGCATTGGTAGATTGTTTTATTATTTTAAACAAAAGCTCGCTTTTTCAGAAAACAAGACTTCTTATGTCATTTTGTTTCTCAAGTAAATGCATCTTGATTTAACAATGTATTTGTACTGGAAAACAAGACAAATTTTATATTCTCAGGTTTTAAAAAAAATTTGTGTGTGTGTGTATATATATATATATCCTTTTTTTTCTTTCTTTGAAACCTGAGATGTTTCTGTCAATAAAAGTCCAGGTAACCAAAACTTAAAAGCAATTTAATCCAAGTCTTGTGAAGAGACACGATTGCTTCATATGATGAACAGATTTAACTCTGTCAAAAAGAAAATTATTTCAAGATCTCAAATAAATAAACTAAAATAAAGCAGCTTAGAAGTGTCTTTCTGTCTCTCAGGTGTGTTCTGCTGCGGGCCGGTTCCTGTACGGGCGATAAAAGAGGGAGAGCTCACCTTCAAATACGACGCTCCGTTTGTGTTCGCGGAGGTGAACGCAGACTTAGTGCACATCCTGAAGTATAACGATGGGAGCACAAGGAAAATCGTGAATGACCAAAAAGTGGGGCAGAAGATCAGCACCAAGAGCGTAGGCCGAGATGAGAGAGAAGACATCACACACCTGTACAAATATCCTGAAGGTAGGAACATGCAAACAAGTGCACTTCCTTTCAATTACCACACGCATGAAGAGGAGGTTGATTTTGCGATAACCTCTTCCAGGTTCTGCGGAGGAGAGCGAGGTTTTCGAGAAAGCAAACCCCCAGAAAAAAAAAAAAAACACAAGCTGCAGCACAGCAAGAGCAACCCTGGGCTTGCAATCACCATCAAGCCGTCGACGGGGATCAGGAAGGGCTGCGACTTTGACGTCTTTGCAATCGTGACCAATAACACCGAGGAGGATAAGAAGTGCCGTCTGGTGTTTGCGTCACGCGCCGTGTCGTATAACGGCGTCATCGGGCGCGAGTGCGGTTTCAAAGACCTGCTCAATGTGGCGCTGGCACCTGGAGGAGGTGATGCGCTGTCATTACTTGCAGCTGCTCGATTGTGTTGATTTGGATTCATATTTCAAAGGTGAGCCAACAAATTCTCCATAAGCAAGCTCTATTTTGTGCACAGACATTTGGAAAAAAACATGCTAGCATTGCATTGGCCAGGACATCACATAAACAATTGCATATGCATGAAATTAAGCGTTAACGTTAGTTCTGGCAGGTCACGTGAGTCAAGCTTGCATCAGCTGATTCTCAGCTGTTCACATCTACCTATAGGAATACGACACTGTAACAGTTTGTAGATCGGGAAGAAGGAGGCGGGAACCGGCGAACGTTCATATACTTTAATCAAATAAAATAAACACAAAATGAAAATTAAGCGGCAGCCCCTCGCGGACGACTGCCGCACACAAAACACAAAATAAAGTCCATGCCTGGTCCTCTCTCGTCTTTCACTGTCGTCACTCCTTTTTATCCTTCCGGAGCTCCTCCGTGAGACTCTAGACCGGTGAGTGGTGCAAGTGTCGCTCATTAGCATTTATTCCACTGGCCTCGCTCCGTTCCCACGACTCTCGGCCCCACCCCCATCGTCACAGACACCTATCGCGGCATTCCTATATAAGCTCTATTCAGTATTATTCAGCAGTTTTTCAGCTTGCTCCGGAGCAAATTACCATCCTCCTTCCCCAGCTCCACCTTTCGCCACAGTTAGGACTTAGCTTTCTGATATTCCTTGCTAGTCAGACTCCTTTATCTTGAATAAAGTGTTACACTTAAATATCATTAAGTACATTAATGATATCTGCCTTGTTCTGTTCTGTTAACCCTAGGGGGGGTATTATTGCTGCTCTCCCTGCTCATTCATGACAGACTGCATGGGCAGTTTTTTGCCCAAAACAGAACCATACGCCAAACCAAACTTTATGCTAAGTACCTATCATTTTGACGATAGTGGTCCTGAAAGAAATATGGTTTTGGTCCTTGGTAGTATTGTAATGCACTATTGACTATTTTTAATAAAATTAAAGGCTGTTTTAATAATAATATCCCATATTGAATCGATTTTTAGTAGATTGTATTAGTAAGTCTGTATTAATAACATTATTTATTTTTAAATAAAATTTATTTATGCAATTTATTTTAATATTATATATTAAATTAATACTTGTCATTTATTATATTTAATATAATATATATTTTTAAATATTATTTATTTATATTGTAAACAGTTTGTTATTTAATTATATTTATATTAATACAATCATAATAATATTGGCATATATTAATTAATATAATAATAATAATAACATTATTTAGTAGTATTAATACGTTATTTATTTTATAAATAATTTATTTATCTGCATTTTTTAATATTATAATTAATAGTATTAATTGTAATAATTTATATACTTTAATATAATATAATATTTTTTAATATTTTCATGTTATTATTGTAACATTTTATATTTAATATTACTTATATTTATATTTATAACACTAATAATCTTGCATATATCATACTACTATAATCCTTTTATTTAATTATTTAATGTCTGATTGAATGAATCATGTAGCCTTATGCATCATTAAGTATGATCATTAAATGACTTTCTGACGGGCGCAGAACCAACCAACTGCCAACCTCTGCTTTTATAGACTGCTCACACTGGCGGATGATGGTATTTTGATTAGTCAGTGCCTGACGTTAGCTTACCCTTTTAAACTAAGTGTCCTTAGTATGTCACACATGGCTTTTCCATTTTGGCCTAGTTTTTGATATTTATATTTAGTATTTATTAGAAGTTGTGTAGATGCTTTGTGTTATGCATGTATTGTAGTGTATGTCCTCACTGTGTTGTGTGTTTGTTCACAGAGAGGAAGGTTCCTCTAAAGCTGAACTACAGTAAATACTGTACTAATCTAACGGAGGACAATCTCATCCGTCTGGGCGCTCTGCTGATCGACTACAGCACAAAGGAAGCCGTCATGGCCATGCGTGACATCGTGCTGGACGACCCCGAGATCAAAATCAGGGTACGACCACAGGATCACAAGTGGACATGACAATGGAGATCATATTCATGCTGATGTATGTGTGTCATTCCAGATTCTGGGAGAACCCAAAGAGAAGCGTAAGCTGGCGGCAGAGCTCACCCTACAGAACCCGCTGCCAGAAACCTTACAAGGCTGCTGCTTCACCATCGAGGGAGCAAACCTCACCGGCGGCAGCAGCATCACCGAGAAGTAAGAACTCAACAACGCTGCTGTGTGTCTTCAGTAAAAATGAGAAAAGCAGAACACGGTCCATTTATTTAAATGCACATTGGGGGATATCACATGAAATGATGCATAATGGAAGCATATAAAGAGCGCAAAACTATTCAAATACCGTTAAGCTGATAATTCTATTAGAATCATATATTATAATATTTTTCAATTACGTTTTATTATTTAAATTATATTAAATAATATAACAGATTGGGGTCAAAGACGAAAAAGGTTTAAGCATAAAACAATGCTGCATTTAAATTGTTTTTTTTCACAGAAAAAAATATATATATTAAACGTTTTTTCTGTTAATGTACTTGTATTTTTGTTTTTGTTTTCTGAGCAAAATAATATCATACATTTTCCCGAATTTAAACAGAAACGGTCCGGGTGCACAGTAAAATGTCATTCAGTGTAACAATCTCGTCAGGCATATTTACAACAAAAATCCATTTATGGACATTAAAAAACAAATTACTTTCACCCCAAATACTAATTAGTTGTAATTTAATTTTTTTTTAATTTGCCACTATCCTAGGTTTTGCCCATTTGTCAGTAATATTTTTTTTACTCATTTAAAACCCAATAAAATGTAATATGCTCACTTATTCTTTTATATATTTTAATATGTACAGGTCAGAATAAGCATGTTGTTTGAATTTTTACATAACTATTGTGTTACACTGAATGACAATGTAACATTATTTCAACCAAATTTTGACATTTTATTCTTCAAAAACTGATTTGAAACCTTAAATGTAGACACTTTACTTACATTTAATGTGCTTTCTATGGACATAAAATCACTTTTGTACATTTCTTTTGATGCAGACATCTTAATGTCTTTGACCCATATATATATATTTATTAGATAGATATATATTTTAATGTGTACATACTTTAATTATTTTTAGCAGTAATAGCGGCAATAACAATCATTTATTATTATTTTTTCAGAGCCACATTTTGAGATATCACATGGAAAAATGCTAAATGGATGTAACAATATGCAAATACAGTTCACAAAATGCACATGAACAGGTTGTACTAACTACATGGGTTAAGGTTAGGATTAGTTAATACCCACTAATTATCCAGCTTGTAATAATAATTGTAGCAAGCACTAAAAATGGGGGTAGAAACCTTTTTACACTAAGAAATCGCTAGCAAATTTCACCAATAATTACAAAGTAATGGCGAGTAGCACTGAATTACACATGAAAGTAGAAAGACTGAAATACTCCAATTCTCTTTGAAATATAATGTTTTACAGTGCAGAACAGGATCGTAAAATGAAATATGGATCTAAACTTAATCCTTAAAAAATCCATAAAATGTGCATAAGCTAGAATTAAAACATTTAACATTTGTGCATCAAAAACGTCTGTGACTGAATAATTCACTGTCAGACCATTATCATCTGTTTTAACATTTTTCAAACATCTCCCCACAATCCCAGATTTTCAGGGTGGTCCTCTCACTTCTAATATCAACTGTACATTTAAACACAGCGAGGATACACCTCATGCTGTTCTTTGCTAGTGTCTGTTAGTTAGATTTCTAACGTGTAAATATTTATTCATCTCAGACTGGAGTCACCCATCGAACCCGGGCAGGAGGCCAAAGTCAAAATCTACTTCACTCCCACTCAGTCTGGCCTGCGCAAACTCGTGGTGGATTTTGACAGCGACAAGCTGGGCCACGTTAGAGGATACAAGAACGTTATCATCGGGAAATGAGACCCTTCGGTGCTGGAGAACGGAATGTGAAATCCTCTATTTTTCCATGTACTTGTTAGTATTCACAGAGTATTACGTTATCTTTTATATACTGTATTTTTCTAAGAATGTGAAAGCCAAGCTGGGCAATATGCAACAATAAATGTCAAGAAATCCTTTCATTTTTAGGATGCTGAAACGTGCATATTCCTGGATGTGTTTGGCGCCCCATTGCATTGTGGGAAATATCATGCTGTAAAAACACAAGAATGAAAATCATGCATGCATGGAAGAGACAGCAGCTTAAGAGAGTAAACATTTTATATGCAATTTTTATGTTTTTGGTATCTTTATATCTTTATATTCAGCTGTGACTTCATTAAAAAACAATTACGCTATTACGTTTTGAATCTGTTTTCATTTAAAGGCCTCATATCATGAAAAACCTAATTTGAATTCTTGAAAAGTGTAAAAAGGTTATTTTTTTTAAACTAAGCAGCAAAATCGACTCAAAAGTGACATCTGTTTGTTCACATTAATCATGCAAATTTATAACGATGCCCATTGAATGTGTCCACTAAGACTTTTTTATGCAATGTTATTTCCTGAGGTTCTAAAATTATGATACGAGCCCATTAAAAGGTTTTTCTTCAGTTTAATCATTGCACACGTTTGATGTACTTCAAATGATGCCCAGCATGCTGTTATCAACATGAACACTAGAAGATTATCTCAGCACTTGACTATTCATTTGCCAACACAAGAAGTCGGTCAGACAGCCTACAGTTACTGATCACACGCTCTTTTCCCTAACACTGTTGCTAGAGCACATAAACATGTACATACAGCATTACAGTCGAATCAGACCTTTGGCATCATTTTCTGGCCACATTCACTTTTGTTTCATAACAAGTAATAAATTAACTCTTAAAAATGCAGTTGATCCCTGTATTTCCCAATGTAAATATAGCAGAAGTACTGCAGATGGATGAGAGTGAACTGTCATATGCATTTATTTTTTTACAATTACATTTTAAAAAATGGTTTGTGCTCCCAGGCTTAAAAAGACATGAGTAATTAATGACAGGATTGTAGTTTCGCGGTGAATAAAACAGAACAGAAACTGCTTTTATATTAAATAAAGGATGTTCCTCGGAAGGCTATCATCACATTTAGGCCCCAATAGTATAATTTTTGTTTGAAAATGAATCTGAAGATTATAGGTTTATCCTGATGGTGGCAGTGTTGCATCATGCACAATTTACAGAAGAGCCTGATATAAAAAAAAATAGCATGAACACGGTATCTTATCTCTGAGCAGAAGACAATAAATCAAGCTTCAAAAGCATATTTTCAGACTTTATAAACTATCATCACAAAATTAGAGTTGAGCAAATAACAGCTACTATGTTTAATGTTTATATGACATGCGTGATAATACACTCTAAAAAATGCTGGGTCACAGTGCTGGGTAAAATAGGGACAAACCCAGCAATTGGGTTGTTTTGACCCAGCGTTTGGGTTAAACGTTTTAATTTAGTAACCCAACCGCTGGGTCAAAACAACCCAATTGCTGGGTTTGTCCCTATTTTACCCAGCACTGGGTTATATTTAACCCAGCATTTTTTAGAGTGTATCTTCAGAAATACCATAAAGTTACATAACTGAAACATCTGCTTCCATACAGAACATCAAAGTGGATATACAGAAGATGCATCATTAAAATCACTTTAACGTCAGAAAACTGCAGTTCAACTGTTCAACATTAAAGGAAAAGCCCATTTAGAAATGTAGCGCGAGCTTTCGAATCTTATAAGCGGCACACACACACACACACACAGCCATTTACCATCTTGTGCGCAACACATTTTTGTCATGATACAAGCTAAACAAATGAAAATCACATACAAATAAAATGTGTAGGAGTATAGATCAGTAAAGGTAAGCATCACTAACACAAATAATATTTTACATTCAGTCCTTATCTGTCCTTCCTTTTTAATGAATAAATTAATGTCACTCTCTGCCCTCAGCTAAATTCACCCTCTTCATTTCTTCTCAGTCATTAATAATCACCTCTCATTTCTGCTGCTGTTTTATTCATCCTATTCTTCTCCTCTCCTTACGATGACCAGATGACCAAAAAAGCCTGAGTCAAACCTGAACTTTTATATTAACGTGCAACGCAAAGAAAACAAACGTTTGCTGACTTCCTAGTGTTTTTAAGATGACCAGCAAACAGAAATGGTTCCAAAAGTGAGTAGGTTCAATTCTAAAAGCTATTAAATAGTTTGAATCACTTTGTCAGAAAGTCACAGAGGTTTGAAATGACACGAGGATGAGTAAATGATGACAGAATGTTCATTTTTAGGGCAAACTATCCTTTTAAATCTACACATTGCTGGTTCCTTTTGATAGAAGAAGCACAAATCCGTTTCAGTTCGCAATAAAACTAATGTTAAGACTAATTATGCGGACAAATTGTGTCAGGATATGGTTTGTGACATCAGGACTGTTCTAGTTTTATCGAGGCGTCTCTCTTCTCACGTGGAGTTTTCAGCAGGACAGTCACTCTGTCTTCACATCTCTGCTCTCTGATTGCTGTTTCTTCCCCACTCTTGTCTTGTTCCCCTCGTGGAGCTGATGATGATCCTCTTTATAAAACTGATGAGCCACTTGCCATGTCCTCTGCTCTTCTTCTTTCTTATGGTGGCCCTTCTGATGGTCTTCAGGACCTGCGTTCTGCTCTGACGTCTTCTTCTCCTCTTCTTTCTTCTGGTCTCTGTTGTGGACGGGACTCAGGACGGCTGGCTGTACCTGCAGATATGCCTGAACTCTGTGCTGCTGGGCTCGGCTTTCACTGAAGTCAATGACCTGACACTCGTACGTTCCCTCGTCTGATGGCCTGACGCTAGACAGACGAAGCTTATGTGAGATGTTGCTGCCAACCACTTTTACCACCTTAAAACAAACACAAAATATGATTATTGAACAAGAACATTTAACTATCCGAGACTCCCACAAAGCAAGTCCTTGTAAGCTAATTAAGTTTGTGAATTATCATGTTTATGTGCACCAATTAAAATTAGTCCATCTACTGAAGAAGCATGTTTAGAGCGACACTGAGACAGACTCTCTCACAAAGCAAAATGAAAGAACATGAATATACAGACAGGTAAAAGCCCCTCATGGCCTTTATTTAGTAAGTAACTCCACTCTTGTTTGTTGCTGTCAGGGACATGGATAAGAATTAATGAGATAATTAAATTACTGCAGAAATTATTTAAAAGAATCTGTAAAAGTGACTAATTTCAACAAGAAAATAGCAGGAACACGTCTTTGTTTGATCAGAATGTGCTGATGTGAATTTGTTAAGAAGATCCCGGTAGATGTGAAGTGCCAGAATATATGTCAGAAGAAGCAAACTATAATAAATCAGAATATAAAGCATATGTAAACCTGATCATTAAGCACTCACATTTTGTCAAATTAAGACAAATTTCAAAATGCAAAACTCACGCTTATTTTAGTCGCCCCCTTTGGTGTGTTTTCCTGTGAAACCTGTACACACACATTCAAAATTAAAATTAAGTGCTAAACCGAATATATTCTTGGAAAAAAATCTTCATGTCAATAAAAATACATAGCTTGAATATTGGGTAAAATAGTCCAATTTATTTAGAAATATTTTTATACTTTTTAAAATTTTCCAACAAGTAAAATAATAAAATAGCAATAAATATTATAATAACAAAATAATATACTCGATGTAATATATCTATATACATACATATACCACATAACACCTAGAAGATATTATTATATATATATTACTCACTATCACACATTATACCTATATATATATATTATATATATATATATCTATCATCTTAATCTGAACACTAAAAGTCTTTCCTGGTTGGTTGTCCATGCTGGTTCTGCTCCGCCCACTCTCCGCTGTGTCTGGTGTACCACCACTGGATCTCCAAGGAGACGGAGGAGGAGCTAGCACCTCTGAAGGAGCAGGCCATCTCCACATCATCTCCAGCCTGAGAGACCACGTCATGAGGAACCTCGGTGAAAAGAGCTGAAGAGAAAGAGAGATTTTAAAAACTACGCTTGATACCAATACCATATGCATTTTATTGACCATTAGTCATCCTGCTCTCTCTGATCAGCTACTGGTTCCGTGAATCTCTTCACACAGATACTTTATAGATACACAGATACACAGAAGAGAAGAAATTGTTGAATAAAAATTGATAGTTGAACCACTGATGTCACATGACTATTTTAATTATGTCCTTACTACCTTTCTGGGCCTTCACCGTGGTAGTTGCGTTTCTGTCTATGCAGGGTCAGAAAGCTCTCAGATTTCCTCCAAACTATCTTATTTGTGTGCCAAATCTTACGTTTGTAACGTAAAGAAGTACGGTACATAATGCTAACGAGTATTAATGACAGAATTTTCATTTTTGGTGAACTATCTTAAAGGTCTGAGAGTCCAATGCGCAGGAAAACTAATTAATTGCAAAAGGACTGGAGATAATTAAGCAGACACATCTGAGGACAACAATATAAATGAACTCATAACACAAGACACAACCAGTGTCTGTGTATGCACCATTTTGCATAATAAGGATCAAATGGAACCGAGATGCAAGATTCGGAAAAATACTGTTCCAGGTATTAAAAGAAAGTTGTTAAATAGGAAAGAAAAGTTTTTTTGGATGGGAAGGTCCTGGTTTTTAAAGGTTCCTCTAGAACAATCAATTGACTTGACGAAAAATCAATTCATTAAACTGTTTAAGTTCATTACAACCTTTTTTGGATTATTTCAGAATCTGTCAATTTCATCAACACGGTTTTATATTCAAGTCCTGGGTCGTAGATAGTAAATGCTGTGCATGTAATTATAAAAATACTAAGGGAAAAAAAAGTGAAGGGGCAAAAAAAAATAAGGAGGTATGAATTGAGGGGGGAAACGAATTGGCAAGAAGGGGAAGAGGGGGGAGGGGGAAGGAAGGGAGGGAAGAGTGAAATGGGAATGAAGGAGAAGGGAGAGCAGAAAAATTCAAAAAAATCGAGTATATAGCATGAAGGAAAAAAGAGGATTTTCAGAAAGGTGAGGCTAGTAAGAGAAAGAAAAAGGGAGTGAGAGGAAAAAGTATTTTTGTAGGGCCAATGGGTAGTAGAGTGAAGAAAAAAAAAAAAAAGGAAAGAATTGAAAAAAAAAAAAAAACATTGGGCACTGGAAGAAATGTGACTGAAGATTCAAGTGAAAAAAGAGAAAATTTGAGGGGGGAGGGAAAATGATTGAAAGAAAAACAACAACGGAATAAAAAATAAACTATAGAGACTAGTCAATGCCAAAAACTACTAATGAAAAAAATCAACAAAATTCTACAAAACTTGAAATGAACAGGAAAGATAAAAATACAAAAAAAGGTTGATTCAAAATATCAATAAAAACGTGTATAGGATCTCAATGAACCGAAATACTCTAATAGGAATAACAAACATACAAAGGCAAAGGGATCAGACGAACGAATAGAGGAGATAATTCTAAACAACTCAACCTTGACATGAAAAACGTAAGTGCCGCTTAGCAAACAAAGGAGGTGGCCACGCGGAAGCCGCCAAAAGTAACTCTAGCTGTCTTCGTGGTAAGCAGGCGTCAGAATCCAAAATATCATATAGGAGGAAGGATTTGACAACACAGGGCAAAGAATCAGAAGGTAAACTTGAAAATACGTAAAGGTTTGAAGTAGAAAGAATGAATGGTATGTTCCTTGCAACATATACGCAATAATCTTGGGCTTTGGTAGTGCAACTGATCATTGTGGGTCTGTACGTATATGTTTTACTTGAGACTTTATCCCATCACCTACCAAAAAACAACCCCACCCACACAAACTCACCACACACTCACCTCCACAACGCCACCACAAACAAACGACCACGCAACCACACCCATCACGCAGACACTCACCTCCACACACACACCTACATCACCCACCCACACACACAACACTCACACACCTACCACCACACACACACACACACACACACACACACACACACACACACACACTCACACACACTCACACACACACACACACACACCGCACCCACTACAAACCCATACCGCACTCCCAAAACACACACCAAACAAACACACCACACCCATATAAACCTATTTCAACTTGGCTCTTGTAAGTATTCCCTGATTTCTGCTCTTTGTTTCTGTAATGAGAATATATACAGTGACCATCTGTTTTCTTTGTTTGGAATGAGAAAGTCTGTGTGTCCTACAGTTCCTCTAGTCATTAATATGCAGTCTCCAACTGGTTGGTATAAAGGTGATTATCCAGAGTCGAAAATGCTGCAGTGTTATTGTCTGAGTCAATGTGCCCAGCACTAACACAGACTCCATCATCTCGCTCTTACATCAGTCTGTTTAACATATTTTGATTGCTGAAGCTGTATGTGCTTCATCACACTCATGGATCACCTGTGGCAGCAGTTACAGCTCTCTCTCTCTCTTTAGAGAAGTCATTATAAGCACTGCACGACTGATGCTGAGATTTCAGATTGCTCTTGTTATAACTCAAGTGCCATGACGTTGTGTAAATATGAATTTCCAGTGCACATGAAAAAACAAAATTCTTCTCTGTTGGAGCTCATTTCCTAATCTAGCCTAGCATTGTATACTACCAATATTGTTGGCTGTGTGACGATGTCTTATGTTCCTCTATAGTAACTTGCTTTGGATAAAAGTATCTGCTAAATGCATAAATTCATGTTTTCTGTATGCACGAATGACAAACTGCATTTGTAAAATGTGCAAAACACAACCAGAGAACTAACAATTCTTGTACATTCAGCATTTTCAACATTTTTATTTCCGAGAGCTTTATTTGATTTGGCTGCTTTTCTACCCACATAATCTTTTTGTATTTTTATTTTGTTGATGTAGCCTATTCTTTTTCAATGATATCAGTGTTTTTTTTTGTATTGTATATTATTTTGTATATTTTTTTTTCTTTTACACTCGCCTTGAAAATCTACCGTGAATTAAACTATAAACAGATATAGTAATAATAATAATAAATTTGTATATGTAAGCAATAAGGTACTCGAGGCATGCTGCATTGTGAATAAGTTAGGCATGGGAGTCACTGCAAGCCCTTCAGCCATGACTTATTCACTGTTACTTTTTTATTTAAGTAAGTTCGTTAGATGCTGTCCTTCCGATAAAAAATAGTTCCTGACAGTGACAGCAAATGGCAAGAGAATTATACTATGCCCTAAAAGTATGTACTCTTTTTGTAAAGAAAGAGTAGATACTTTTGAGTGAGTAGAAGATTATATGCACTTGGGGACCAACTAATTCGTCCATAACTTGCGTCGGTAATGATCGCGGTGCTTAGTTTCTTATGGAGCGCAACTGACTACCGTGGAGCTGGCTGAACGGGGTTCTTCATCCGCTGTGTCATTTATTTTTTATTTTCTCACACACAGACATCTGCTTATCTCTCAGCATGAGAAAACATCTGTTTTCCATCTTTTAGTTTAAAACAGCTTGCAAGCGTCATTACAGTGTAAATTGATGGACATACAGAATCATAACTGAAACAAAAATCTAATAAATACAGTAATATTCCCTCCGCTCTTCGGAAACTGTGTATTCATTCATGTGTACTCACTCATTTGTTGCCACCTACTGGCAAACTGATATAACCTGCAGAAAGAAACACGTACAGTCTGGAACAAACACAGACAAGTGAATGATACAAACTACTGTTGAACTGTATGTATGTAACGCTGCTCGACCAATCAGATTTAAGGTATATCACATGATCCCATAGCATAAAATAGCATACTATTGTTTAAAATGTTGCATACTGTCACACAGTAGGCAGTTTAAAGTATATACTATGCAGTATGGAGTATGAATGTGAATACTGTTTTAAGCCCCTCCACTGTTGCTTTTGCTGGGTTGCTATCCTGTTGGTAGATGAGTTTTCTTCCCGGTGTTTCCTGGTTCCATGGCCTTGGGAGGCGAAAGTCTTTCGGTTTCTTTCTTTGTACTGTGCTTCTGCTTGGTGAAATGGTTATGAGGTTGAAAGAAGGCAGACGGAAGTGACAGCATGCCGTAGGCTACGGTAGCTGGAGGTGTTGCCAATGCTTTACAAATCATCCTGGATACTTCCCCTGACGACTGATTTCCCAGGAACCTTGTCTTGGAATGTTCCTCGTTCTTCATGAAGATGTGTTTCCATGGAAATGCACTAATGTAATTTCATGTGCATAATTGCATGCTGGTGCAGTCAAATCAAGTTAATTATGCATTCAATAACTGTATTATTTTTGATTAATTCTGTGAAATTAATGACCTTTTTACTCTAATATTACAGGCTACACTGTTCTACATGCATAAATGCATAATTGCTCTATACTGTAACCCAAAGGGTGAATGCTTTTTATATGCATATGTGTAATGCTTTATTTCTTACTACGTTTGATATATTAAGCAAAATTGTAAGCATATTCACAGTTAAAGACTGTAGTAGAGTGCCTGTATATACTGTAGCTGTTAGTATAGTGTTTATTTTAGGATGACTGGAACACTGTATTGACCAATCAGCCTTGCTGATCAGTTTGTCAATGACTTTGCAACAGTTTTTGACATTTGCAAAATTGGCTACCAATAGTTATGGGAGAAATTAAGCTCTTTGAAACCTTGAATCAATTGAACAAATTGCTTCGCAAAATTATTCACTGTTTCAAAGTGCTTGAAACGCGACAAACTGGTGATGCCTGCTGGTCAAAACGGTGTAAATGCAACTAAACCTCAGTTCAAACATGGATAAAAACACCTTTTACAAACCAACTGCAATGTTTTATTGAAAGTGTAATCTATTACATGCAATTAATAAATCATCTAATACCATTAAATATGAAGTGTCTTTATAAAACCTGTTATCTCATTCATTTGTAGGGTATTTTGTTTGTTTTATGGAGAGCTTGGTTCATCAGGCTAATAGACTGATAACTACAACTCTTCCTTTTTAATATATAAATGTGTCATCAAAAATGTCTACAAAATTATAGTAATGATGTAACAAATTCTTGTTTACTGACATGTTTCATGTTTGATACATAATTCGAATCACTGGTTCGAAACAAATGATTCACAAATGTTTTGAAGCTTCCCAAAAGCGCCCATCACTAGCTACCAAGACACTATAACATCATATAACATACTAACATTTTGGATTCAGCCTTGTTGCCTTCCTATATGTACACAGCACATTTTAGTTCAGATTTCAGATTTCCAGCATTAAAAATCTCATTGGTCTTCACTGCACCAGGTAAATGCAAGCATTGCCTACTACAGCGATTCTCAACAGGTTTAGCACTGAATGATGGAAGTGAGTGTGTGTAAGAAGAAATAATGAATGAGAAATAAGGAAGTTGTTGACACCAGCATGATATTTGTTCATTCTCAGCTCATCAAAGTGTTGGTTTGATCTCAGCTGGAGGAAGACCTCCATACGGATGAAGACAGACAGCAGAGGTCAGACCCAGCTGGACCCCCTGTCTAAACAAACCCCCCTGTAGACATTATTAAACCAGCTCATGCTGACCTGAGACACGAAGAGAAATCTCAGCGGATGAGGAGATGGCAAGTTCTCTGCGGTTCTGTGCAGCAAAACTTCCCATCAGACACGTTTCAATACACTGAATATACGAAGCACACAATTTTTAAAGAAGGAAATCACATTAGCTTTTATATCCCAATTAATAACACTTACTGTTAAATCATTTTACTGCTTTGGTTTGAACAGATCAGTGCTGCACCAAATTCTACAATGAAAAGCTGACATTTTATTTAGAAACATTCCAGATGTTTCTTCATTTTTCTTTCTTTAATTGAACAAAACATGTTTTTAAAGCTTAAACTGACTTAAATTCTGACTTTTTTCCCTTAAAATTCTGAGTTTATATCTTACAATTCTGAGAAAAGACGTCCAAATTCAGAAATGGTGCGTATTGCAAGCTATTAACTAGAACCTGACCGATATGGGTTTTTTGGGGCCGATACCGATACGATATTAGGGAGTAAAAAAAGGCCGATATCGATATATCGGCCGATATTCTTTGTGTATATTATAGTACAGTATCAGTCAAGTTTGGACACTTTCCCATTCCAGGGAACAAACATTTGACTGGTACTAACTATAGAATACAGTGTATATATATAAACAGAATATTGTAGCAAATCAGCTCATGGGGAAATATAAATAATTAACCATAACTAATTATGATTAACTATTAATATTTTAGATCCGCTGTAGATATTAGCTGACCACCACTCAGGGTCAACTGTCTTGTCAATTCTAAGAACGTTATTTTTCCTGGTTAAGGGAAATAACTTTCGTACTGTACAATTCTATAAGTTTGTAAAGTAAATCTGCATGATTATTGACTCCGGTTATCAGTAAACAATGAACACATCAAGTGTGATACAAGTAAAGTTTTATTAACTACATAAACACATAAACTAGTCCAACATACTACATAAACACATTAAGCCGGTCTCACATACACACACACACACACAACCACATCCAGTTGGGTATAGGAAAGGGTTAAAGCTTAACTCAGTATAGAGAAGAGACATAAGGAATGACATTTATGGAACCTTTTGCATATTCAGCCGATCTAAGCCTGAGGGATACGTCAGATTCTTAGTTCACACACACCTTGTAAAAAGGTGTAACTGATACTTAATGCATCAATTAAATCGTCTAAGTTTGATACTTGCGTATGTCTGAAAACGATTCCTGATGCAATCTTAAGGCCCAAAATCTTGCTGAAATTAGTTGATGAAAAAAACCAGTTTGAGTCAGAGTCACTTGATGAATGAAAAGAACTAGGCCGGAGCCTGGCACGAGCTTAGGTATCCTGGAGCGTTTCTCACATCTTAATCTTAGCATCTCACTGAACCACCGACAGGCGGGTCACATGGTGTGTCAGCTTTTAAGGTCAGAGAAGACCCCCGCCTCTCAAGATGGGCTTATCCAAAGAGAAAAGCCGGAATCCCAAGTGGGCGATTTGAGATCCTGTGGAGTTTATGACTCTTTTGTGTGGAAACATGGTACTTTAGTATCTGGAACTTTTGTATTGAAATTACTAAAGATTCTCAGGACACTAATATGTTGCCTATGTATCAACATATAATATACAATCTTGTTTAGATCATCAGAATATTCATAGATACTAAACACGGTATATTTAAGGTTATATGAATGAGTGGTTTATCGTAAGCACGAATAAAAATCGTCTATAATACAACAGATTAATACAACACAGCAATAATACACACAATGGCCTGAAGAAAATGTGTGTTCATTCAAAGAAAAGGTTTTCCTATGATTTAATTTATTAGAACAGTCCATTTCGCCTGTGCATTTGTACCCCTTGTTTCTGGGGGGGTGGGGGGGGAGAAAGCAGAATGAAGCCGGCTCGCTTACACAAGGTTTGTAAATTTATCGGGTTACCATGACCAGGGTCTTGTTTTCGCGGCCTGGGTGTTACCAATTATTTGTGAATCTAGCTACAAAATATATAGTGTGTTGGATTGGTCCTGACGCTACATATTTCCCCCCTTTCGAACGTTGTTGTCCATTTAATAGACAACAACGAGCGATTTCAAGGTGCAGAACAATCGAACACACGCCTGGCACTCACGGCTGGGAGCCAGTTGTGGTTTTTGGCTGTTGGTGCCGTGTTTGATGCTGTCTGGTGGTGTGCTGTGGTTATGTAGGCTGTAGCAAGGTGTGGGTCATCGAGCTTATGCAGCAGGTGTCGAGGCTGTGTCTCCTGTCATCCTGAAGTGAGTTAGTCTGGGTAGGATGGTTGTTTGTTGATGTTGTTAGCCAGTAGGCTATCCGTGGTACCCGCGATGTGGGACAGTCGGGTTAGACTCTCACTGGTGAGAGTTCAGGTGGTTCCAGGGATTGCCGGGAAATGTTATGGAGATTCTATCGTGTGTAGAGAATTATTGACTGACCTAGTGATGATGGCAGGAACGCGGCAGGTGGTTGTGAGCTCTCTGCTTTGCTCAGCGTCACTAGAAATCTGATGTTTGCGGTGTCTCTTGGCTCTTGTGGCGGCACCGACTTTAGCTTGCCTGAGTTGTGTTGGTAGAGTTTTCGCTGTTTGGCATGTGGGCCCGTTGCTCAATCCAGTGTTGTCTGGCTGCTTCTGGGGGTTTCGACCGGTTTCAAGGGATGCTCCTCCGTTGGAGGGCCTGATGCTGTGTTGCAGCAGGCAAAGAGTCAGAGGTTTGTCCTTCTCAATAATCCTTAGTTGAGTTTTGTTCAAGGAGCTCTTTTGCGAGTGTCAGCATCTCCTGTAACCCAGAAGTAGTCGTGTCCAGCTGTCCTTGTGTAGCCTCTGTTGTGTGGAGGAGGATGTTGTGGTGTACTGCTGTTGGACATACCGTGGTGTTTGCAGGATGAGGATGCCTTGTCCCAGTGGTTGGTCTGGAACCTGGGTCTGTTGCCATGGTGATGGCTCTGTCCTCTTCTGGCTAGGGGCTTTCTGTAGAAGGGTTTTGCATTGTGGCAATGCTGGGTGCCTTCTGGTGCCCGTTTTGGATTCTGAGTTGTGAAGTTCAGAATTAGTGGGGTTTGACAAACACCTTTAGTTGAGGCCTTGTGCTTGTTAAAGGCCTTATGTGTCAGGTTACGCAGCTGTTGATTAAGCATTGTGCGGCAGGCCCTAATGCCTATATGACTTCTTGCAGCTGGTGTCCTCCGCCATCCCAGTGTAATTGTGAGCTTTGGAGTAAGTTTTTCAAAGTCTGTGGTAGTAAGCATGGGAGTTTCACGCCGGCCCTGCTTGGAGTCTGGGGCAGCGATCAGTCCGTGTTAAGACTCTGGGTCTGAGAGTATTTAGGATGCCAGATGTGTTGTCTCTGGCCAGCACGTTGGGGTCTGTGGGGTCACACGGTGTGTGTGTCTGCAGTGATCCTCTGGAAAGTTCCCTGCCCCACCCCCTTGTGGCTGCTTGTTGGTGACGTGTGAACAGTGGCTCTGGCCCCCCCCGCATGGTTCGGACTCTTGGCTGAGGGGGTGTGGGCCTGCTTTCCAGGGGAAGTTCTGTTTCGTGTTTTTCCTATCTGTTCGCCTTGTGGTCTGCAAGCATCTTTCAGTTCATTTGTGACACTGATTCACTCTCTTTGCGTTTCTTCGGTTCGCCTGAAAATTATTTTTTTTTTTGTTGCAGCTGCAGAGGTTTCAGGGATCTGACTTGTGAAGTGTCAAGCAGAAGGCTTTGGCTCTGCAGCTGCAGAGGTTTTCAGGGAGCTGACTTGTGAAGTGTCAAGCAGTAGGCTTTGGCTCCCTTTCCCCCCCTTTCGTAGGCGTGGAGGGCTTGCACTGCTTGCGACTTGATGTTCAGCAGGCTGTCTTTTGCTTGAGTCTTTGCGCAGTCGGTAGGACTGTTTAAATTATTTTTGAACCATGTCAAGCTCCTTTTTAATTGCTGAGTCAGGGTTTGGACCTTAGCTCTGGCTGTATGCAGCTGGCCTTTTAAGGCCTTAGATGTGGTGTCTCTCTTATTTAGTTCCACATATGTTGTTTTAAGAGTGACTTTGTGTGAAACAGTTCTTTTTTCAAGTCCTGTGTGATGGCTTTTTCTAGCGGTGCTTGGTTTTGAGCAGCTGTTAGAGCCTCTGTGAAAACTGGTGATTTCCTTCTGTCGCACCACTCTGTGAGGTTCTTTGCATCCGTTCTATGCTTTCTCTCATTGAGCAGGTGTCAGATCTCTGCAGAATTCTGTGACTTGCAGATTCAGCTCATATACCTCCTGTCTGAGACCCTTGAGGGTGTGGGCCAAGGAGAGGATGATGCCGGTCAGGTGTTCACTTATGTCGCAGTCTCACAGTTCCTTTCTTTGCCATGGCAGGTCGTTTGCTGCTTTGAGCTGAATGATGTCCATTACAGTGCTTTACTGAGTGTCCAGGTGGTCCTGGTGATCTGCCAGGGCTGGATGTCTGTGGAATGTCTGCGACATACTGGCACACTTGTGGGAACACCAGATAGAGAGAGACACAAGGCTAATGCAGGTACGTACAGAGGTGTTAAGTTATCTCTAAGGGGAACGGCTGTGTAGTCCGTGTAAGGTATGACTAGCTGGTGGGAGGCAGCTAGTGAGGTAGGGTGCTATGATTTTGTGTTCGTGAACACAAAGGAAGAGTTTGAGTAACTTTTGTTGAGGGGCCGTAAGCAGGGGTCAGCTGATGACCGGGCTATACTACTGATGGTTCACGGGTTTGGTCACTATGACGAAACTGAAATAAAATAAGATGAACTCAAAAAAAAAAGGAACATTTTTACCTATTTTAGTTGTTTTCTAAGAGATATGGCTAAGCAGGTTTCACTTGTGTGTGATGCTGCAATAGACTTCATAACCCTAGGGTTAGGCTGTTAGCTAAACTAGCAGGGACCCACCAAATACCTCGTCAAAAGGAAAAGAAACAGTGGGAATTGTTTCTAGTTTTATGTTAGCCTACATTGTGTTGCAATGGTAGCTGCCCTTCAACGTATTAGGCCTGGCACTGAGGCGTGAGGAGAAGTAGAGAGGAAACAGGGATTATGCTACTAATAACCTGTATAACTCGTTAAGGAAACGACAGTTGCTAGAACTACTGTAATCCTATCCAAAAGCGACGATGGTGATGGTGAAATAACTAAAGTAAGGTAAAAGTAAAACACAACAAACAACAAAAAAAAAAATTAATAAAATAAAAAGGGGTCCTAAGAGCGGTAGGAAATTAAAAGGGAAAGTAAAAAAAAAAAAAAAAAATAAAAGTGGAATAAAATAAAAAATAAATAAAAATTTGATTAAATTAAATCTCAAATTTAATAAAAATAAATTTAGCTGAATTTGTACATTCGTGCTAAACAAATGTAAATAAATCCAATAAAATTAAAGAGCGGTAGAATAAAGTCAAAACAAAAATAAGAGAGAGAGGAGGAGAGAGAGGAGAGAGAGTGGTGGTTAGAGTTACACTTTACACTTATCTAAGTGTTAGTCAGATGCTAACAGCTAGCTGTTGAAGTAAAGGGCTTAGCTTAAGAGTTAGCGTTAGTTAAACGCAATTCTTTGTTGACACACAGGTCTGTGAAGTGGATGCTGTTGTCAGATTATCCGGAAGAGTCTGCTCACACTTCCGGTGTCACGTGTTGCTAGGAGACCAATGCAAGCTCACAACGGGTGCAAGTGGAGCAGACTTGCACTGCTGAGAGCATGCATGGGAAACTCATGCATGACCCATACAAATTCATTCATTACTCAAAAAAGCACATTCACTTCACAGGCAATGGTGGATTCGTATTTAGCTACGCTAGAATAACACCATTAATTTTACGTAGATGTTTCACATGAGCGGGTCAAAATGAAGTACATTGATACGTAACACATAATAAGGCCTTATATTAATGAAATGAGGAGTATCGCTCATATCACCTACACAGTGCTGAAAAATGGGATTTCTTCGCCCAAGATCAGACCGATTTATTCTGGCACCATTTATATGAGCTGCTAATCTGATATTGCGTCGTCAGAAAATAGACTTATGCTCCACTAACAACAGAGATTAGGTTTTCTTCGCTAAAATCAGGTTAGTTTTTTATCGTACGATTTAAAAACATTATAGCAATGAAACTTTCTAATACCTGTAGGAAGGTACCTTCAAGCTATAGTTTTATCTGATGATATTCAGAACCTGGTGCGCGCATGTACAAGAGTTACGTAAATGTTTCACATGAATGGGTCAATATGAATACAATGATACATAACACAAAATAAGGCCTTAAATCAGTGAAATGAAGAGCATCGCTCAGATCACCTACACAGAACTGAAGAAGGAGATTTCTTCGCCCAAAATCAGACCGATTCATTCTGGTACCATTTATATGAGTTTCTAATCTGAGATTGCGTCGTCAGAAATTAGACTTATGCTCCACTAACAACAGATATTAGGATTTCTTCGCTAAAGTCAGGGTAGTTTCTTATCGTAACTATTTAAACACATTATAGCACTGAAACTTCTTACTGCTTGTAGGAAGGCGCATTCAAACTATGATTTTATCTGGTTTTGATCAGGAACTTGTATGCGCATGGAGAAGAAGTTACTAACTTATGAACAGACACATAAGGTTGATTATTGGGCCTGCTTGCAAGCAATGTTTAAAACGACTCCACCGTTCTAAATTACTGCTCGTACTGCATAAAGTAGGAAACTATTGTTTTCTGGTTAGCTTGTCAAAGTTTCTGGGGGTCGCATCATGCGCTGCTGCAGGGATGCTTGGAAGGGACCCCCCTCCTCTCTGTGGTTGCTGGAGGTATTATGGTTCTGTCTGTTGAGTTGTTAAGCAGAAAGTGCTGGCTTCCCCTTTCGTAGCTTCGTGCACCTGATGGAGTTTTGCACTGCTGAGTGAGGATGTAGGAGTAGGGTGTCTCTCCCACTGCGTTTCTTTTTGCAGCCTATAAGAGTACCTGAGTTCTTTTTGGACCATGTCAAGTTTGTCTTGAGTGTTGTTCAGCTGCTGGATCAGAGTCTCAATTCTGGCAACTTTGTCTAAGAGCTCAGAATTTGCTGCTTTAATAGTAATTTTGTGTGGGTGTTTCCTTTCCAGGTCCTTTCTGGCTACCTTTTCCAGGTGTTCTTGCTGTTCAGCAGCTGTCAGAGCTTTTTGAAGTCTATTGATTTCCTCCTGTATCTCCATTTTGCTGGGGTCCTTGTGGGTTACCGCTGTGATCTGTTGCTTGAGATCTTTTACCTCCTGTTTCAGACCCATGAGTTTGTGGGCCAGGAAGATGATGACCTTGGTTAGCTTTTTGTAGCCATAACTCTCGCTCGAGTCATTAGTCTGCGGTACTCTTCCCTCAGTGTTCATTTGCTTTCGGCTCAGTAGGTGGTTGTTGGCCCTGGGTAGGGGGTGTTCCTCACGACGCCTGGCTAGCCCTCTCTGTTCTGCATTCTGGGCTGTTAGTCTGAGCATCTGCAACATTTTTGCAAATTTGTGTTGAGAGTAAGGGCTAGAGACCACTACAAGATCAAAACAGAGTGTGAATGCTAAAAGAGTTTTGGGTCAGCATATGTTTTGCTGAAAAGGATGTAAACAGGATTTTGATTGATGATTTAAGTCTACTGTCAAATTATTGTCAAATTATCAATCAGAATTTACTGATGGTTTCCCAAACAGGCTTAATCTCTGAGGTAGGAAGGAGAAAAGGGAAAAGCAGAAGGAAAAGGAGAGCATTTTTATTCAGATTATGCTGATTATTTTTGAAAATAACAAATCAAAAATAGAAATGTCTCTGGTTCCTTTTGAGGTTCAGAGAGAACATCAAGGGGGCATAACATGTACATGGATTTAAAATTAGCTGACTTCTATTATTAAAACAGGGTAATCAATCTGATATTAGTAACAATCAGTAGCACTCGTGATTAACTTATTTGTGTTGGGCAACACACCATGTCGGGTCACAGCTGCTGCGTGTTCAGCTCCCATGCTGTGATTTTGCCATGTGTGTGCCCCGCCCTCCGTAGCGTGTTATTCACTGTGCCACTAAAAACACCAAATAACTTAATGATTCATCTCTAGATAGAAAGTTAAAATGTAATTAAATTTAGATTAAATTAACTAGTAACTGAGCAATAGCATTCAGGAAGGATAGATCTAAGATAGTTAAATTCGCTGAGATGAATTGAAGATTGAGAAACATAGAAAAAGAAGAAAAAGAAGGAAGAGAAATGGAAAAATCCGAAACCAGGGATTAGGTTAAATTCAAATTGCTTCACACTGCACACACATGCTGTATTTAGGAGCTTCAATTAAAGAGTGTTAACCCCTTATTGTTAAAGCTATTTGGTAGCTTAGTCTAAGATTAACTATGCTAAGTTGTGTTAGTTTAGCTGCTTCAGGTGGTTTGTTTAAAACATTGTGTGTTGTGCTATGTGAAGTTAGCGCTTCCTTTGACAAGTTGTTGTCACGGTAACCAATTCATGCCAGTGTAATTAACGCAGTTTACTGTCTGTCTATGTTAAACAGTCATAGTTTTAGAACGTGTTGCTTTCAGCCTTTCAAACTTGTTTAAAGAATTACAAACGTGTTTACTGTAAGTTAAAACCGTTTTAAACATATATGTAGTTATGTTTGCCTCACATATGAGTATTAAAGTACAGTATTACACCTTTAGTTTTACTCAGCGAGTGAAACACAGTAATGATCACCAGGTTGCTAGGCTTGTATATATGTAGTCAAAGTGTAGATGAATTGCTTCAGTCTAATTATAAACTATAAGGCCTTTATGCTGTAGAACGGGGAGCAGCGCTCACATCTACCTTGATATAATTGTACTGAGATTTCTTCTTCAAAGAATCTATTTAAACAATACTGCAATTTTGTGGTTTCTTCACTAAAGCATTATACATTATAGTACAGTTTGGTCCTGCCGCTGAGCTGAGATTCAGACTTACTCTTTGTCAAGACAGATTTATGCTTTAATACTGAAATTAGGTTTCTTTGCTAAAATCAGATTAACCTTACACAGATACCATTAAGCATGAAATACATAAGGACTCTCACAATTATAATAGCGGTACAAATTCAAATCCCCACTTTATCTGCATCTAAACAAACATGCAAATAGGGACACAACAGGGCATCTTAAGTCACGCCCTATTTTAAACTGGACTATCACGCACACACTTTTATGTTGACAGTGTTTAAACTCATAACTTCCGGTTTATCACGCCCGCATTCTCTCCACCAAAATCTTTAGCGAATCAGCTCATGACAGGAAATATTAATAATTAACCATAACTAATTATAATTAACTATTCATATATTAGAACCGCTGTAGATATTTAGCTGACCACTCAGGGTCAACCGTCCTGTCATTCTAAGAACTTTAATTTCCTGGTTAAGGGAAATAACTTTTTTACTGTACAATTCTATAAGTTTGTAATGTAAATCTGCATGATTATTGACTCCGTTTATGAGTAAACAATGAACACGTCAAGTTTGATACAAGTAAGGTTTTATTAACTACTAAACACTTAAACTAGTCTAACATACAACAAACACATTAGCCGGTCTAACAATATATATACATAAACAAATTTTTTGCAATGATCACTCAGATGTGGTGATCAAACACTTATAATGTAGTGACAACCCCAAACAAAGGGAAAGATAAGTAATGGAGGCAGGTTATTTAACAATTTAACAATAAACTTTATTCTCCAAATGAGTCTGACATAAGTGCACTGAACAGTAAAGTTGAAGTTTATTCAACTTTAATTCAATTCAGTTCCATTCAACTTTATTCCGTTTAAGTTTTTCACTTTGGAACATTCATTCATGGATTTGCGCAACTGTCTTCACACACAGACGAAACTTACTACAGAAGTGTGAAGTGTGAAATAATATACCTCTGTAAATACAATATAAATTCATGTCTCGCTCACTTTAATGCCCTTTGAATGTAACGGGTACGTTCCCTTGGAACTGGAATCATATCATGTTAAGTCCACTTCGCAGGGCACTTACAGTCGAATAAGACAACGCTTGAATACTGCTGCCTGAACAAGAGACCTCCTTAATGAAGTGAAAGTGTTGACTGGTGTTGACTATCTCGCTCAACGCGCCAGCGGACTCCACCTAATTCGGGGGATCCCTTCAGCTCGAGGAGCCCTCTCGAACGCCACCCTCCGCGCGTCGGTAGCCCCCGGGATCGCTTGATCGGTCGGCGTCGGACCGCTAATTTAACCACCCGTAACTCCCGAACCACGGGGGCTATCGACGCGGGGGTGGTCCCATTCGAAAGCGGGCCTCTAGACGTACACTCGTGTTCAAGAGGGTTCCTCGAGCTGAAGGGATCCCCCAAATTTGGTGCGGATAGATATGGCCGTTCAAAGTTTCAATGGTTTTCCATAGACTTAAGCTTTAAAGCGTTTCATCCAGGTCGCCAGTAGCAAACAATGGAGCACGCTCTGCTGGACAAACAAAGTAATTACAACATTCAGAAGCATTTCATCTGTGTTATATGTTCTGTCAAAAAAAAATTCATATTGGCGGCGTATTCGCCGATACAGATATATTGTGACCGGCTCATATCGGCTGATAATATCGGCAAAACAATATATCGGTCGAGCTCTACTTTCCTCACAGTTGCAAGAAAAGCAAATTTAGATCACACAGTCGGAGAAAAAAGTCAAAATAGTGAGACGAAAAAGTCCTTTTAAAATATTTATTTTTCATTTTATGCGTGGTGGTAAGCCTTCATGAAACAGATAAAAGTAAAAGACACTATTACATATCAGATAATAATAATAATAAGATAATAATATTGATGATGATGAACTGATGTTTTGATCACTTAATATTTTTTTAAATCATATATTTATAAAAGTTGCAATTTGTGACAACTAGCCCCAACCTGACATTTATGAAAAATACTCAAAAAAAAATTTCAATTGCCATGAGAACACATCAACTGTTTATTTTATACAACTGACTTAATGAATGTCAGTGTGGTTTTATTGTGTTCATTTGTTACTTATATTGCAAAAAAGTATGATATTTAATCGAAGTTAAGTTTAGAGAACAGAATTCACAAAAATGATTCTATTTAAGACAGTTTTAAACACAATAGGTTTTAACTAGGCCACTGCTAGATAAAACACGCATATTAAATGCATTTCTAACGCAATACTTTAAAGTTTCTGGAATATATACTCTGTGACAACTTGCCCCAGTCTGTCCTGTAGTCCTATGTATTCACAATATTTTATTTGTTTTAATTTGGAATGCGTTAAAAATACTTAATGACCTATTTCTGTTAATACCATATCATTTATCATAAAAAAATAATCTTAATCTTTTCTGACTCTAAGAAACTTCAGATTAGCAGTTTTTGAAAGTTTTACTTTCAAAAACATAACTTAAACTAGCCTAATTTCAAGCTCAATTATTCACATATGTAAAGACAAACACTTCATAAAATCAGCAAAAGAAGATCAAAACACATTGAGCTTCCTACCCGCTCCGTATGAAGCCCCAGAAATGCGAAGTGGGCAGCTCGTTTGAGACACATCCCACCACACTCAATGCCATTCCGTTTGTTTCCGTTCCTCACACCTACCGTTTCCAGATACGGGATTGTCCACTGCCAAATTCACGCTGATTTGGCATAAAGTCCCACTGAGTGTATAATCCACAGCATCTCTCCAAACGAGCCCATTCCTGCTCTATGCACTCATCAGATCCTGCCGGTAAAGCTCTCTGTGTTCCGTCACCCTCCGGAGCGCACTAATTGCCCGCGCGGCTGTGGCGGAGGAGCACACGGGGGAGGGGCGCCTGTGATGCGGTCTGCTGAGCGATCAATTAGGCGGAGCGATATAAGGTAATTAATGAACCGTTTCTGCTCGTACTATCAGGTATGAGACCGGGACGGTGAAAATCACTTTGTGCGTGTGCAGACTAAACATTTCCACAGTTATTGGCCAGGATTAAGATTTAGATTTCAGATGTAGATTTTAAGACTTCAACAGCTTTCTTAATGCACTGAGTTTTTGTGTTGGTAGCGTGTCAGTGAGAAAATATGGCGGATGTAGAGTCTGTTTTGACAGTAAATTTTCATTTACAACAAAGCCAAGTTGCATGTACAAAATATGATAGTATTATACAACAGCACCTTCATAAAATTAATTAAAAAAAGGAAAACATCTAATTTACATACTTTATTCATCAATTTGTACACTCTAAAAAATGCTGGGCTAAATATAACCCAGCGCTGGGTTAAAAAAGGACAAACCCAGCTATTGGGTTGTTTTGACACAGCGGTTGGGTTCAAAACAACCCAATAGCTGGGTTTTGTCCCTTTTTAACCCAGCATTTTTTAGTGTAGAAGTAGAATTTTAAAATCTTGATTTTTACTTAATTTTTTTTTTTTTGTATAAACGTACATTTCATCTTGCTCCAACGCAAAGTGACTTGCACACACATGACATCCTAATTTCACCTATGCAACTTGTAAATACGACTTTCCCAGGAATACTTGAATGCACCATTAGATCCAAGAAAGTCTGACCTATATTATTATTATTATCACCTGACATAGGCTACCACAGTAAACTGCTGTTTCATCTACATGATTTCACCACAACACACACACACACACCAGTTTTTTTGTGAAAAGTTTTGGACATCCATAGGCGTAATGGTTTTTATACTGTACATACCGTATATTCTATTGCCCTATACCAACTCTACCCTTAAACCTACCCCTCACAGGAGACTTTTTGCAATTTCAGATTTTCAATACACTCATTCTGTGTGATTTATAAGCGTTTTGAAAGTGGGGACATGGGGTAATGTCCTGAAAAGTCTCCTCCTCCTTGTAATACCTGTCATACCTTTGTCATTACACAAATTTATGTCCTCATTTGTCACAAAAACGCGTACACACACACTGAGCACACACACACACACACACACACACACACACATATATATTAATACATTGCATGTGTCCCGGATCAGTTTATTTCAGCCATGATTCATATAAAAACACTGTAATGCAAACCTCTAGTATTTATTTGAGCAGCATAAACATTACTTTACTGTCCATTGCCTCCACTTGAGTGAGCCAGTATTTACTAATCTTACAGACGGTCCAAGCATGCATATCTAGCAGGTTCATAAATATTAAAAATAGCTGTGAGGCTGAAGGAAATTGAATAAACAGTGCTAAAATAGTTGAACAGGCCTCCCAAATGGTAATCTGTCCAGTTCTCGATCCGACTCACAGACATCAGGATCAGGTCTGAGCCAAACTTGTGTGCTTTTGCCTTTTCTGACATGGAGAAGATGCTTAACATGTAAATGGAGTGGGTAAGAGTGGGAGTGAGTTCAAATGCTGCATTAAAAGTTGACTGCAATCATGTCTCAGTCTAAAAAATAAATAAATAAATAAAACCCTAGAAATGAAAAGGAACAGCTCCTAGAAAAATGAACTAATTATTGTGCACTCTCAATATTAATAAATAAAATAATTTGCACAGTATTCTGTGTGGCTAAAAGGCTTTCACAAGCTCCTAGTTGCCTTAAAGGTCACTAGAAAATTGCATGCTGTCTCTCTGAACTTTTCAATCAGCGATGTGTGCTTTTAAAAGCAGCGTTTTATTGCATATGTAGTCTGGCGGATTTAAATGTCTCTCTCTTACAGTGAAGGGCAAGGCCAGCACTTTAGCAGCTGCTAACCTTGAAGGTGCCATTGAATGCAGTCAAACGTCTTCATGCTTTCCACACAGTAAAGCTTTGGAAAACACGATTTAAAGCTCAAATAGAGAATATAGATTTTCTTAAAGCTTGTCTTTGGACTGGATCCTGACTGGCGTTGGCTTTCACGTTATAGCATGACCTGCGGCTCACAGCGTTGGCTGTTTTGAGATGATATTTTGGTCTCAGCGCTTAATTGATCAATAAGATAACTGATTGGCCTAATAGACAGCCGCACTGTGTTAATGAGTTAGTGATTAAATGGTAATGAAAAGGTCCAGGCACATGCTCTATAGTCCTGAGAAAGCAACAAACTTGAAACAAAAGGAACAGGATTTTAAAAAGCCTGATTCAACAAAGAAATGTTCAGATGGTCGCACAATTTATTTATTCGAAAGTCATTGCTATTTTTGCATATGGCTGTTTTGTTTTTCATTACAGATATCTAAAATAAATAATTAAATCAATCAGCCAATCAGTCCTTAATCAAGATACATTTACTTATTATATTGTTTTCTAAAAATTATTTTGCAGTGTAGCATATGAAATTACTCTGCATGAATACGTTATACATGAAAATCGCTTGAATATGTTATAGATTCATTCAAAATGTTAAAATATAATATCTACTCCTCTTTCCTACAATGCTGCACACCTTGCAACTTTGGAGTTTGTGTATCTAGACGAGTTCAATCTTACAAGCACAAAACTTTACTTTCTACTTATTGTCTTGAAGAATGGTCTTGCTGGTGTTGTAAAGTGCACAAAAGCACACTAAACGCATGCATTATCTCTGGCCGTGTTTCAGAGCTGCAGCAGACGGGATTTCATTACACTGTTTCATGTTGAGTGATGGCAGCTATAGAGTCGGTTTACTGGCACGCAGTCCTCTTCTCTCTGCTCCTGAAAGCCATTTGTGTGACTGTTCATAAATGCCAGTTGTGAGATGCCAAGACCCAGAGCACTCACCACTCACAAGCGGGCATTAACAACAGGTGCGAAGATGACAGAAAGAGAGAGTGAGGTGAAGCCATGCTTGAAATGAACAACACTCGCTGCTGTTCTGCAGTTCCAGCTGAACTCTGATTTAAATTTACAATTAATATGCTTCCAATGTAAGTGAAAGTATGAAGTATGTTATACATTTGTACATTTATAAAAGAGGAGCAAAAGCAATATTAGACTTTCAGAAATCTGCTCTGGTCAATTATCTTGCCAAAAAACTGCTCTGAATATTATTTTTATATATTCATTTAAAAAAGGACAATGTACATTAACAAACATTCAAATCAATCTAAATACTGTACATAGCAAAAAGCCAGTTTTCATCAGCAGTCCCTTGATGTTTTTAGGTAAATATTATTTTGTGAATAATATATGAATGAATGATAAGATATATATATATTATAAAAATAAAATAGGTATAATCATATTGTAACATTCTAATTTACTTATTTATTTAATGAAAAGCAAATGAACTGGATGCTCATGATGAGCTGAAGTTGACACTGAGCTTACATGAGGATGTAATATGTAAAATTTTAGAGCAGTACAGTGTATTCGAGTCATTTTTGTAGATCACATGATGTTGAGATTCTGCTGTCCAATGCAGACATAAATTAGCTTAATTTTCTCCCAGGAGAGAATTTTTCTGTTAAGTTTACAAACATTTCCTTTAATCCTAAAACACAACAAAATGCAATGCATAATTCAAAATACAGGTAAAACACCTTTAAAAACCAACACATTGGGCATTGTTTTTATGGACTTTCTTCATGCTGAAAAGTTTTACACACAAAAAAGGTCTTAAGGCATTCAAACATGTTCTTGCCTCATTATTAGATGTGAGCCTGGAGCATAAAAGCAGTGTTAAGTCGCTGGGGTAGATTTGTAGCAATAGCCAAAAATACATGTATGGTTCAAAATTACAAATTTTTCTTTTATGCCAAAAATCATAAGGACATTAAGTAAAGATCATGTTCCATGAAGATAGTCTGTACATTTCCTACTGTAAATATATTTAAAACAGTAATAGGCAGTGGTAAGGGTAAGAAATTCATTTGGACAACTTTTAAAGGTGATTTTCTCAATATTTTGATTTTTTTTGCACCTTCAGATTCCAGATATTCAAATAGCTGTATCTCGGCCAAAGAGTACTACCCAAACAAACCCTACATCAATGGAAAGCTTGGGATTTAGCTATTTATTCAGCTTTCAGATGATGTATAACTCTCAATTTCGAAAAAATCGACCCTTATGACTGGTTTAGTGGTCCAGGGTCACAATTATGAACCTTTTACATTCTGATTAAATGAATACTAAAACTGAATTAAATTGAAAACTAAAGGGATCGTGCTTGTGGCTCCTGAGCGTTTCCAGCATTGAGGAGTGAGAACACAAACCAACAACAAAACATCACCTGATTCATCATCGCTATTCGCTATCGCTTATAAAGCCTCTTCAGAATAGCATTGATGTCTAAGCAGGACTGAGTGAGAGGAAACCAGATTCATTAAGTCATATAAGCACTCTGGAGTCCTGATGTTGGGTGATATGTGTGTGTGTGGGTAAGGTCAGTTTTCTATTGGTCTCCTAATGGTGCTGCTTTTATGTGTTCCCTGCCTTCATAACAGCAGCATGACAGCTGGTATTTCACTGGCACAGTAATTGCACTTGAGAGGCCGAGAATGGCACATACTTTTCTATTGCTTTTTCACATATTACATAAAGGAGCATTTTAGTGCCGCTATTTGCAGCTTGAGTAAAACTAGACAAATATCTGGATGGGAAATGCACGCAATAAGTCTTTGTTTGTCGGCTGTAACATCAATATGACATCCAATAACGAACAATTACCGCACAGAAATAGAATTCAACATCAGAGTGTTATGAAACCCAATCTGTTCATATGGATGCATCATTATTGGCTCAACGTGAGCTTTCCTCAGTATGACCTTCCATCTTTTATAGAAATTAGATGGAATTAATAAAAGGGAAACACTCACACACCACAGAGATGATAACGGAAATGTTCTCAAGGGAAGAGAGCAAATAAAGAGAAAGCCGCCACAACAGTCTGTGGCAATGAAAGCAATCCGGCTTCATTAGCCAGTGTGTTTGGCAGCACTAATGGAGACAAATGACTGCATGTGAAAACGCTTCCAGCAGAGGCCATATAAACAGAGAAATGCTTCATTCTAATGCACATGGAAACAAATCCAGTCTGTAAACACGAGTTGCTTACAATCACTAGTAAATGCAGCATCACAGACGACTATCAGTGAATGATAATGTCTCAGACTATAGCAGCTGAGAACAGACAGTATGTTACTAGAATGAGGAAAAAGCCAAAATCCGCATTTGAAATGCCTGTTTTAAAAGCAGTGTATGCTGATAACTGTGTATAACAGATAACATTCTATTAATGTTGTTAAGAATCTTAAAAGAACATTCTCTGATATCTGGGTGGTTGTTTTCTGAGTAAAATGTCAGCTAAATTTTCAAAATGGCATGCATTGTGATCTGTGTGCAAATGTCTGATTTAAATAAGATGCAGCATAATGAGATGGAGAGGGGAAGGTGATTCTGACGCCTAATCACAGAGATAGAAATGTTCATGGCAGGTTGACTCTGCGAGAGCCACTCTATAACCCTCCTGTGAATCATCTCATCTTAATGTGCATTTCAAACCCACTCAATTATTCTAATTCACCATGGCAACAGCATTAATGAATGTCCTTCATAGAATCAAAGAGATACAAAAGATGAATCTTGCATGTAATATTCAGGTGTCAAAGGGGTCATGCCATGTCAACAGCTTCCCTAAATCATATTTTACACAATCTCAGCAAGTTTTGCAAAATGTATTTCTCCTCCCTTTTAGAAGCCTGTTTATTTTTTTCATCCTAACTAATCATAATTATATGCTTAGCTGCATTTTTATTTGCATTTAGCATTTTTTCCACACACTTCCAGTTGGGAACCACTGATATATTGCAGATTGACAGCTCTTTGAAGTCATACTAAAATATCTGCACATACTGTATTTTATGGCATAGCACCAACAAAATAGAAAATAAAATTGCCTTTAAAAATGAGATGAACCAGTACCAAAATTTGCAAATCTCCAAAAAGAGATACTAATCAAAACAGCCACATTTCTACCCAACTGTGTTAGAGAAACTCAGAAAGCCTTTAAAACTATTTCAGTCATGAGCGCACGGATATAACTAAATCCATTGAGACAGCCGACACATTGTGGCTATTTACCGTCACACCAGAGATGCTGCAGAAATGTTAATTTTATTCTGTGTAGGTGCCAAGAGCCACTTTTTTCATTCTCTCATCTCTCTAACACTTATGGAGCATTGTTATGCCTCGAATGCCTCTGAATATGGAAAGACATCAGTTTTCAAATCATCTAGAGCAAACACAATGTTCTCAGCAAGCTGCCATACAAGCAAGAATTATAAACAGCTGGGAAATAAGACATACTGTGCAGTGGTGGCATTACACTTTTTACAGGGAATGAATGAGAGTTCCTTATCAGATGAATACGCTTTGGAAAATGTCATTGAATGTGTGTCAGCAGGACTTACTGTTGTCAACAAGGAGATGTGTCATGGTGACGTGTCCTTCAAAAAGAAGTGTGATTCCATCACTTATTCTTAAATGGGTCATCTCATGAATAATTTAGTTTTCTTGATTTCAATATATATGTGTTTGTGCACAGACCGCATACTAACCAAAAACAAAACCTCATTAGAGAGGCAGCACCTCGGTGCACTACGCAAACACTCATGGGAAGTGCACTGGAGACTATGGAAGGCCGTTTCTGCCACAAAAGAAAAACATCATGCATTGATAAATCATAATCATGAGACAAATGTCATATTTATGATATAAAAATCATAAATATGACCAAAAAGACAATTGTGAGAAACTTGCACTTTTTCAGCCTCCCATCAGTGTTTCTTTGTGTTTTCTTGAATTAAATAAAAAATCTCCTCCAGAAGGAAACAGACATTATTTAACTAGTGCTGCAATATTTTATCTAGAAGTGGCTTCATTTGTTTTCTTTAAATGAAAACTGTCTTCTGTCTTCATTTTAAATATATGTTCATATACTCTCCTATTCTGTGCTGTTGCTTTTTAAGGTTATTGGGCAGATGATGAAGAACAAGGTTGTTGAGGGCATGTTATACAACATGTCCATGTTTATAGCTTCTACCTACCAAATAACAGATTCATTTGTGTTGTCTTGTTTGATTGTAGCACATAAGAGTAATTATATGAATAAATTAGAAGGAAAAAGAAAGTCTGATATTTGTGTATGTGTTATAACGGTAATATAGTGCAGTCCAGGTGCTCTCTAAAAGGCTGAACTGTGCTCCACTTCCAGCAACATGAGAGATGGTAACTGTGGTGATTTAGTTCAGGGTGTTTAAAATTAGTCATGACATCCATCACTGGCACCTGAAGAGGTGCAGGGCACCGGCCGTCCTTCAGCTCAAATGTGCACTACAGAAGAGCACCCACAGAGCAGAGCCAGAGGTCTGTAACACCTGGAGAGAGATCTGCATGCATGCATGTTTGCATGGTAGTTGCTCGGCTGGTGCATTTGAGCTGGATCCTCCCATCTTTACTTAATGGGCACCAAAGGGTCAACAAGAACATTTCTATTCAAATTTAAATATAGTAGAGCTATTACCTTGTGCATTTGCTTGCTGTGTCCTACATTGAGCTCCAGGAGCCGGTTGAGCCCTTATTACCATGAGGTATGGGGGGGGGGAATCATAATGCGTTTTAACATGAATGCATGTGATGTTAGATACAGTAAAAGTGACGGGTGTGTGAGCGCCTGTGGTTAAATTACTGCTTAAATTAAATAACAGCTCAAGTCGTTCTCTCTTTCCTCTGGATGGAAACAATTTCAAGAGGAAACTCGCTGCCTGCTGCCTACAAATACAGCATACAAAACGACCGTAGTCACCCAGATCCAGTCAGTATCCAGATCAGATGGTGGAGCAGCACCTAGAGACGACCCCTACAGTCCTGAATGTCAGTGGAGACCATGTCAGCTAGACGAACCCTAGAGACAAATCCCCTGTGAAGACCTCGTCGACCATCGGCTCAAGACCATGAGAAACAGACGAGTCCTCTGCTCAGTCTGACGTGTGCTGCAGCCTGGAATTAAACCACAGCATGCTGGTTTGGTCTGACCAGAGGAGAACTGGGCCCCCGACTGAGCCTGGTTTCTCCCAAGGTTTTTTCTCCATTTCTGTCACCGATGGAGTTTTGGTTCCTTGCAACTGTCGCCTTTCGAACTTGCTTAGTTGGGGACATAATTTCTGGCAACATTGTTGACTTGAATGCACAGACACTATTTGAAGAGAACTGAACTGAGCTGGATGATGATATCACTGAATCAACAATGAACTGACTTTAGCTGATAAACTGACTGTTTTCTATTGTCCTCTTGCATTTTCAGCACATGTTTTTCCTGTTTAACACTGTAAAGCTGCTTTGACACAATCTGTATTGTATAAAGCGCTATATAGACAAAGGTGACTTGACTAAAAACAAAACCTCATAAGTCACCTTTTCAAAAAGTGCACTGGAGACTACAGAAGGCCATTTCTGCCATATAAGAAAAAAAATCATGCTTTGGTAAATCATAATTATGAGAAAATGTCATATTTATGAGATAAAAAGCTGAAATTATGTCATAAAAAGTTGAAATTATGATGTCACGAAGTCGACTTAAAAGTCATAAAATAAAAATGACAAAAAAGTCTTAATTATGAGCTTCTAAGTCATAATTATAAAATTAAATGAAAATTAGAGCAGCTGAAATTATTACAAACAATGGAATTAAGACATAAGTCATTATTATGTCTAATAATAATGACATAATGGTTTTCAGGACCATGTCAGTGGTCCTGAAGAGTATTTCATGAAGAAGTCATGAAGAAACAAGACCTGGCTGTAAATTATAAATAGCCATTGCAAAAAACACTTCAGAAAAAGTTGGGTTGTTTTGAACCAGCTATTGGATTGTTTTGACCCAGCTGTTGGGTTGTTTTGACCCAGCGGTTGGGTTGTTTTGAACCAGCTGTTGGGTTGTTTTGAACCAGCGGTTGGTTTGTTTTGAACCAGCGGTTGGTTTGTTTTGAACCAGCGGTTGGTTTGTTTTGAACCAGCGGTTGGTTTGTTTTGAACCAGCGGTTGGTTTGTTTTGACCCAGAGGTTGGGTTGTTTTGACTAGCGGTTGGGTTGTTTTGAACCAGCGGTGGGGTTGTTTGAACCAGCGGTTGGGTTGTTTTGAACCAGCTATTGGGTTGTTTTGACCCAGCTGTTGGGTTGTTTTGACCCAGCTATTGGGTTGTTTTGACCCAGCTGTTGGGTTGTTTTGACCCAGCGGTTGGGTTGTTTTGACCCAGCTATTGGGTTGATTTTGACCCAGCAGTTGGTTGTTTGCACCCAGCTATTGTTTTTTTTTTTGACCCAGCAGTTGGGTTGTTTTGAACCAGCTATTGGGTTGTTTTGACCCAGCGGTTGGGTTGTTTTGAACCAGCTGTTGGGTTGTTTTGACCCAGCTGTTGGGTTGTTTTGACCCAGCGGTTGGGTGGTTTGACCAGCGGTTGGGTGTTTTGAACAGTATTGGGGTTGTTGAACCAGCGGTGGGTGGTTTTGAACCAGCTGTGGGGTTGTTTTTGAACCGCTATTGGTGGTTTTGAACAGAGTTGGGTTGTTTGACCAGCTATTGGTTGTTTTGAAAACCAGCAGTTGGGGTGTTTGACCCAGCTGTTGGGTTTTTGGAACCAGAAGTTGGGTTGTTGTGAACAGTATGGGTTGTTGTTGAACCAGCTAGTGGGTGGTTTGACCCAGCAGTTTGGGTCAAAACAACCCAATGCTGCGGTTTGTCCATTTTTACCCAGCATTTTTTAGAGTGTATCTTTTTTATAATTATAGTGAAGACTGTTTTATTAAACAACATTTTACACGGCTATATCTGTATTGGGGTGAAAAAAAAATCAAGTGTGGATTTGATTCTCAAGTTTCGTTTCGTTTCGTTTCGTTTCGTTTATTGATTTATAAAGCACATTGAAAAACAACAGAAGTTGATGTACAGGAAATATACAACAGAATTAAAACAAAATAAAAGACTAGACAATATACAAAACACAAATGTGCAAATGCAAAATTTACACCCTCAGGAAGAATAAAAATAGGTCTTCAAAGAGGATTTAAACATAGAAATAGAAGGAGCAGATCCGCTGTCCTGCAAAGTTTAGATCCAAAAAGATCAACCATTCATCTGGATTGACAGCAGAGGAAAGGGTTGTATAACAGCATTTAAGGTTTGAGTAGCTGGATACACATCTTAGCTAGAGGAATTAATTTATACATTTAAGGTACTAATATGCACCTTTTAAATAAGGTAAAATAAGGTACCTTTTGAAAGAGGTGACAAACTTTGTAACTTTTTCGGGAGTGTATCATAAAATAACACTTTTTACTAATGTTTAACATGAGCATTGAATTTTTTATATTTCCATTTCTAATTGAGTTGAGTTTAGTTGATTTTTTTTTGTCATCTGTATTCGTTTTTTTTAATGTAATGTTTTAATTTAATTTAGTTTTTTTTTTAACTGGTATTAGATTTCAAAAGCCATTTTACTGTAATTTGAGTAATTCAATCTTATTTAAAAAACAAACTGAACAAATAAGTGTCCCATGTCATGTTAAAATACATGATGTAACAACAGGACTAGACTTTCTAAGATTTTCTTCGACTTTCCAGAAGGGTCAGGCAGTTTATAGGCTGTTAGTAGAAATAATCTAGGTTAGTAATTCAGGCACCGTTACTAGTTTGAAGCCCTTCCCTGTGTAAATATACACCTTCAATGCAGGTTTCTGAAATGATTCATTCTTCATAAAGACCTTTAACAAAGCCGTCGATGCTCAAGAGACTGAACTGGATTATAACGGCCTTGCTAAACCGTTTTAAAGGCCATTTTCTCAAAAAGAGTTTTTTCTCCTACACTGAGCCATAAATCTCCACTTCAGTAGCACTTACACACACCAAACTTTAAATTTTTATCCCTGTCTAAATTCTGAAGGTCTTTACAGAGGGATTTGTTCATATCGAATTTGCTTGATTATATACAACATTTTATTCCCCCCAAAATTGTGAAAATATTTTGTTTTCTGGCTGTTGAAAGATTTTTTTCTGAATTGTGGAGTGACAAAAAGAGATACCCAAAATTCCCTCTGTAAAAACATTTGATTCTAATATGTAAAAAAAATTATGAAACTGACTTCATCCAGTGTTCAGATTTTTATGCAAATTAGCGCATATTTCATTAAATATTGCCTTATTTGCATATTTAAACATAACATTTTAGAAAACTTGTAACATAAAAAATGTTTTCAATTATCACAATGTAATCAATTAACTAGGTAAGTAAGGTGATAACTATTAGTTAATATTTTTACCCTATTTACCTGCAGTGTCTCGCCAATAATTTGCGGTATTATCATCACTTTTACTGATTCTCATAAGGATTAATGATGTGAGAGTATTTAAGATTTAAGGCTTTTAGTTGGGGGACTGAGAGTTTTAATGTCACATGTAACCAAAACAAGTAAAAATGTTACTAAAAATCCAAACTTGGACACAAAAGTGCCCAAAGTTAAAGCAGCACTCATGTAATCTGTGGTCTTTTTAATTTGAGCAGGGACTTGTCAGCATTTTTCTAAAATATTTGTAATGTGTCCTTTTCAACATGTCAGTATTTGAAATGCTTGCACTCACTGAAGCAAGTCTGCCCTCTGCTGGAAAATGCATGTGAACAGATCACAAACAAGTACAATGCATGGAGATGTTACGAAATCCTTTATTTTCAGGCTGGTGCCTAAATAACCTTGAATACACAATTCAGAGTGAATCAAGTAAAAAAAAAATTATAGTGACATTAAAATAATAAGTAAAAAGCAATCATTTCTAAATGTGTCTCAACCACTCGTGTAGCACTTCATGAGGGTACACAATCATGTCTAAAGGTGTTCGACTCTAAGATGCTTGAACATTGATGGTCTTGAATCCGTGCAGGACGGTGGCTGGATTTGTCAAGACTAAACTAGCCGAAAGCATCTTGGCACCTGCCATCTTGGGAGTGAAATTAACGGGTCTCTTCATGGTTTCTCGAGGCTGGATCGTAATCCTGAAATATAAGGAACAGGACATTTAGAGCAAAAACAGACAAGCGTCACTATTACTGCTGCTCATATTTAGGGTTAGTGATTCACAAAAGAGTTAATATGATGGTGCACATCTGTAGGTTTAACACACAAATGAACTCAGATGAGTTTCTGTGATATGCATATGTTTACAGAAGTGCTTCAGAAATGCTGACTTACAAGTGTGTACTGACACGGCAGCAGTGAAACTGTCAAGGATAATCATGCCAAAAATCTCAGAAACAACCCCTCTCACTTTACAGATTTAAAACTGTATGTACTCGACTGTTTGATACCCATCAGACTCACTCATCAGGTATATGAACTACATTTATCATGACAAGCATAGTTCCTTCCATAATACCTACTGTAAAATCAAAATAAGTGAATATGGGATCTATTTTAAACAGTGTAAGATTCTTTCTGTCATTTTGTTAATTACTTTTTAATGACAGTGATGTATAATGTGGCTTTATTGTTGTATAAAACTCTATCCACTATGGCATTGCTATAGAATAACGGTTACCATGGTAAACTCTGAAAGGGTTTTGCAGAAGACTTGGGAAGCTTAAAATAACTGTTATTTTCTACTAAAGAAATGTAAGGGGACAGAAATGGATTAAATATAAAGGTACTGTGGGTCTTTTTTTGGACGTTAAAATGCTTTTTCCTTGAGCTGAGGGAAAAAGAGAGAATGACGAATTGATTTTTCTTACCAGAATTGTGAGACATAATCTCAGAATCGCAAGAAAAAACTCTGAATTTTAAATATATATATTCAAAATAACCTTTTTTAAATGTCATTTTCTGCCACCAGATAGGCTCCGCCCACAAAAAAGGTCATAGCTGTTTGAAACACTGAAATTGGTTTATTTGAGCGTTCCAACCAGCCTGACACATTGTAACAACAAATGGTGTGCATTTGGGGGCGGGGCTATCTGACCAATGGCAGAAAGGGGGAGTGTTTGGGAAAACCTGTTCGAAAACAGTGATTTGTGTGAATTCATTTGTTGATGCTCAGAAAAGAGCTTTAAAAACTAAAATGTCACTCTTTACGCACGTCATTTGAGCCTTCTCCTCCAAGAGTCCTGAACCGGATACGGTCAGTTCGCCGCTCACTGCAACGTTGAACAGGTTTGTGAAGGTCACCGTGGCAACTTGTGGCGTGTTAATGACGACCGAGAACTCATTTTGAATCTGGAAGAAAACACAAATAGCTTTATTTCTTTTTTACTTGTGAATTAAGTTCTGCAACAAAAAAAAAAATCCCTTTATGTGTAATGTATCTAAAGGTATTCATAATATCTATGTAATATATTATAACTGTGGTCACAATTATTCATGAGAGCATACAATGCATTATAATGTATTAAATATAAAGGCTTTATGTAAAGTGTTACCAAAAGCTCTCCCACATAATCTCTATGATCTTGGAGTGATGTCTTTATTGAGTAGATAATAAAAAAATCTATAAATGGTTTAATTTAGTCATGAAACAACGTCTTGTTGTTTCTTACAAAGGGGGTCAAGGGTAGAGGAGGTCATGTTTCTTTTAAAGCTAGTCTAAATGCCCATGCTGGGCCACTATATACCTGTACACTGAGAGTAGGGCTGCGGATGTTGAACTCTTCTGATGCCAGCACTCTCTCCTGAGACTCCACATCCTCTATAACCACGGCCAGGTTAACCATATAATCCTCCACAGCCTCCTTCAGCATGTAGGCGTTGAAGGGGATCTCATGTTTTATAGTCAAAGCTGGTGGAGTACAAGAAACCGGGTTCAGTCACATGACCTAATGAATCATTTCGCTACGTTTTTGTGGTATTCAAAGTCATGTGGTCCAGATGGATGTTTTTTACAAGACTTGCAAGTAGAAGAATTTTGTTATGCATACCGGCTGTGTAAAATACTACTCTGCCTACTATTAAATAAAGAGTATACAGTATGCATTCCATGATAAATATTTCACAGTCCTATGCTACATCTTGGTCACTTGACTAGAGATGTAATGATGCACGCCTAGACAGTTGACAAAACGATTAATTAAAAATTATATAGATATATATCTATATATATATATATATGTGTGTGTGGTGTGGTGTGTGTGTGTGCTGTGTGTGTGTGGTGGATGCAAGGTCGGTGAGGTGAAAACGAATTGCGATACAATGGGGGCGGGGAGTTTTACGACTGTACTCTAGGGAACTGGAGTTTTTTTTCTTTTTCTTTTCCCTCTGTTAATGCCATTTATTTAAAGTTGTTTTTATAAGCGCTGCGCTGCGTGGTTTACCAGCGGGATCCCAGGAAACGCGTTGTTTGTATCGCTGCGTTCAACAGAGCGCGCCTCCTGCTGTCAGAGAGGCATCTGCATCTCTTTCAGAGTTCTGCGGTTTCGATTCCGCAGAGGTTTTACGTAGTATAGTCCCAAAGCTAAAGTCAGACCATTCTGTTTGTGCTCAATTGTGAACATATCAATTGAATTAAAATCAAAAAAACTTTGATTAGATAGTGATTAAAATGTCGTGGTTATATATATATATATATTTTTGTTTGTTTTGTTTTTTTTTATCAGAGGATAAAGACTACCTTTTAATAATGTATATCTGCTGACAGCAATATTTTTTTAGCGTACACCAGAATATTGATATTAGCATAAATTTAGATTTAATGGAATTAAATCCATTCAGTTGAACCCAAATCAGTAGTCTGTCATTTTCTATTGTTTTGTTACCTTAACCGGCTTTATTTTTTTTAAACAGAAAAATTGGTTTCTTAAAACCCAACAATAAAAATAATTGTGATAAGATTATGGAACAAATCATAATATTCCTGCCATATCGTCCACCCCTGCAGCAGTATAACTGTGTAAAACACTTGCAGGTTGTGATTTATTTTATTTGTTATTTCTTTTGTTCTAAGTACATTTTAAACTCATTTTGCAGGTTGCAGGACTCTTACTTTCATTCGGGGCGATCTTCACGTCGTCATGAGCCTCCCAGAAGGTTCCAGTGGGATTGCGGTTGTACTCCTTGTTCTGAGCGTTCACGTGTTTTTTCAGCAGTTTCGGAGCGGCCATATTGTTAGTGATTATGACATTGAAAGAAATGTTTTCTCCAACTACAGGGGCTTTCAGAAGCTGGAGAGAAACTTCAATGCCCTTAGAAGCTGCATGAAAAGACATGTTAGATCACTGCATTCAGTCATATTACTCAAACAGGGAGCAGTGTTTATGAGGAAAGGCAAACCAAATGCTAGAACTCACCTTCCCTTTCACCTGCGCTGTCATCCTCATGAAATCGGTGTCTTGAGATAGCAACTTGATGAGCAAGATGAATAAAAAAAATATTTAAAAGAAAATCATAAAAAGATATTTACATAGAAATATTCTCAAAATCAATTTATTTGGCATTTAACAGTTTGTGATGTGTGTTGTTTTTATGATAAAATGTTTCCTCAAAGTGCTCAAGAAACCTGCACTGTAAAAAAAAAATAATAATAATTTTTAAGTTTTCAGTAAAACAAGATATTGGAGTTTTTACAAGGAAAATACTTGTCAGTATTCAATATAGGAAATTTCACCTTTTAATTCAAGGTGTCACTTGATGTTTCCTTGTAATTGTTTGTGAAATTTACTAGTGATTTCTGATTGTGTCAAAATTGTATCAGTGTAATGCCACACCGACAACATTTCATTGTCTTTAACTTACATCCGCTTTCTTCATCTCGAAGAGGGTGTCTTCCAGGAGCTTAGATGAACAACAAAAATTATTTGAAAGAAAATCATAAAAAATTTTTTACATAAAAAATATACTCAAAATCAATTAGTGGCATTGGTTCATGTAAACAGTTTGTGATGTGTGTCGTTTTTATGATCAAATGTTTCCTCAAAGTGCTCAAGAAACCTGCACTGTAAAAAAAATAATAATAATAATAATTTTTTAAGTTTTAAGTAAAACAAATATTGGAGTGTTTTACAAGAAAAAACTTTTTCAGACTATCTGTAAATTTCATCTTTAATTCAATGTGTCAATTGCAATTTCCTTGTAATTGTTTGTGAAATTTACTAGTGATTTCTGAAGGAAAATTGTGTCAAGAAAAAATGCATTGTCTTTAACAACAACCATTCATTTTTTGTTTTTTCGCTGATACTAGTCAACTGAATTACACAATTCAGCTTTAAACATTAGAAAATTAGAATGACTTACCAACGCCTGGTGCATTAAATGGGAGCTTATCTAAATGTGAAAGAATTATATTTTTGAATGAAACGAACAGTATTTTAACAGTATGCTTTTCTCTTTCTTTATCACTCTTTCTCTTACCCTTCTCAGTTTTGTATTCAGACGTGATGTCCTGCATTAGCATGGATCCTGGACGTTTGGTGGCGATCAGGGCTCCAACTCTTTTTTTATCAATGCTGGTTGATAATACCTTCTTATCTTTGATGATTATTGTACGCACATCTGCGTTCACTTCTGCATAAACGAACGGCACATCGTATTGCGCCTCCACCTTCTGCTGATAAATGGCTTTAACAGCAGCAGGGCCACAGCGGAACATTCCTGTGACAGAATATTGATGTTTAAACATGATTCTCAGCAAATCCCAGCTCAAATTTTTCTTTTAAAATAGCATGATTTAGAGCAATTGGATGGCATGCTATTTAGGCAGCTCACTAGGTTTTAGAACAAAGCCTAACTAAACGGGACCAGTACTAACCAGCATAAACCAGCCTATAGGAAACTGGTCTTTTCAGCATGTTTTCTACATGCGTTAGCCTGGTAAAAATCACTGTAATGACAGACCTGCGCTCTTCTCTTGTGGCGTGGCGTCGAGAACCTGCCATCCTTCATAGCCTTGACCCAGATCAGGCCTCTTCATCCAACTCTCCACCCACACGTGGAAGTTCCTGAAAAGGGCCAAACACTTTTAACTCACAGATTAAAAATGCTGAAACGATGAATTATTCCTTTCCACCGCAATCATTCCGGTTTATTTGTATACTAAAGATGGTGAAGATGCTTTTACTGAAGTATAAGGACTATAGACATGTAAGGACTATAGACTACAGGACTAAATAGCATTTTACATTCACAAAGAAAACAGTTATTTCAAATTGTAATAATATTTCACTGTTTTTTTACTGTAGTTTTGATCAAATAAATTCACCTTGGTGAGCATAAGAGTCTTCTTTCAAAAACATGAAGAATCTAACCAACGCCAAACTTTTGAACACTAAGCATTGACTGTGTCTTAGCACTATAACTACAGAGACTTTTTTAGCTTTTTAGCGTAACTCACCAGATGCTATCTTTGCTCATAGACAGCTTTTTCCCCATCTCATTGTAATATTCCTCAATCACCATATTTCCGTCTGTGTCGTGAGCGGAGTTGAAGTTGGTGATGACTCGAGTCGGAATGCCAAGGGCTCTCATTACTATCACACAAACAAACACATTTGATATTGATCATCAACAGCACTAATTAAATGACCAACAACTCATTAAAGGAGTACTTCACACAAAAATAATATAATCTGCTCTCAAAGATTTTTGAGTAAATTTAACACTTTAAAGCACATACGCTATCATTCAAAAATGTGGGGTCAGTAAGTCTCTTCTGCTCACTAAGGCTCAATTCAATTAATCTAAAAATACAGTCAAATCAGTAATATTGTGAAATATCATTAGATCATCCACAAATAGCTGGTTTCATCTGAATATTGTCTAAGAACTGAATCTATTCCTGTGATGCGCAGCTGAATTTTCAGCATCATTACTCCAGTCTTCAGCGCACAAAAAAACACCAACCGACTCCACTACAGAAGCTTATAATATGCTGCTTTGCTGCTCCGGCAACATTTATGATTATCGCATATGTGAAAAAACAGGTGTGTAGCTCTAATATTGTTTGGGAAACAAACGGGCAACACCCGCAAGCAAATACAACAACCAAACCAATCCTAATCATTTTGGGTGAAAAACAGGGAAGAAGCACCCACAACACAAACCCAAGTAATCCAGTGATAACAACCGACGAAAAGTTCAAAAGAGCAGCATTTACTTGAAATATAAATCTTTTGTAACATAAATGTCTTTACTTCAACTTTTGATCAATTGAATGCATTCTTTCAAAAAAAATAAAATCAACAAAAACAAAAATCGCACTGACCCCAAACTTTTGAATGTAATCATTTATACGTGTCCCACCTGTACACATGACAGCAGCAAACACCCAGCACTGTCCGTATTTCACAGGCCTGAATTGCGATTCTGCCCACTTCTTGAGAATATCTGCGCTGCCGGACCACTGTGAAGGGCTGACCCCACCGCTGTAGTCATTTGACCAGTTTCCCATTAACACTCCTTTATCATCATTAGAGTTCACCTGTTTAGAAAGACAGAGAGACTATATTCCAATTACCACCTCGGCGACGAGACCCCGAACCGCGCCCGGAAGGAACGCAGAGAGGACAGAATGAGAGCAGATCCTCACCATCGCTGAGATCACGCGGCCGATGTACACCGGATCGCTGCGGTTCTGCAGATCTTTTCTCATGTCCGCTTGATGTTGAGGACTCAACTGCAGCAATTTCATACAGATGTCCAGTATCCCCTTTTCAAACTGAAAACACACGTATGCATCACAGGAGTTAATGTGAAGTCATGTTCAGTGCTGTGCTGTCAGTCAACGATCAAACATCTCACCTGATCGAACGACCAGGGTCTGGAGACCATGTTACCGGGGCTGCCTTTAAACAGCAGGCCAATATCACTCCTGACATATTCAGTCCTCAGATCCTCTGACTGCAGGAACACCGAATCAGCTGCAGAAAAACACAACAATTTGTTTTATAGGTGATCCGTGTGTAATTACATTAAATGAAAGTAGTAAGCAATAAGAGGCTGTGCATTACTGTAATTTTAGAAGTGTATAAAATGGCATCAAAAGCAATGCAATTAAAGACACTGACTACTTTCTAAAAGATTGTTTGGCTTTGAAAAAAAAAAAAAATATTTTTTTCAGCAAGGATGCATTAAACTAATCAAAAGTTAAAGTAAAGACATTTATAATGTCACAAAAGATTTCTGTTTCAAATAAATGCTGTTCTTTTGAACTTTTTATTAATCAGAGAATCCTTAAATTTTTGATCTCGATTTCCACAACAATATGAAGCAGCACAACTGTTTTAAACATTGAGAAAAATGAGAATCATTAGTAACAATTAAGTACCAATTATAATTGATAATAATTGAGCAGCAAATCCGAATGTTTAAAAGAAATTTTTGGGGGAAAAATTTTTTCTTGAAGGATCACGTGACACTGAAGACTGGAGGAATGATGCTGAAACTTTTAAGAGGTAGTGTACATTAGGTATTATTCTCAGAAAAAAATATTTGCTCCATGTAATATATTCACGTACTTGCCCATGTACATGTTTTAACTTGAAATTAAGCTTTTAGATCAGAAACAATTAATTGTATATTCAAATGTAAGTGTTCCATTGTAAACCTACACATAAGATTTCGCATTTAGCTTATTTGAGTCCTACAAACATGAAACATGTATTTTGTTGGGAAGAGGTGTGTGCTTCATTTACTTTTCAGATCGATCAGACTTTATGTAGAGGGATTTGGACCAGCAAGTATCTAGCAACCACATACCAGCATGCTAAAAGCCACTGCCAACTAACAGTCTGCTATCAAGGCATTCAGTTGTGTATGGACACACAGACAGCACTCACTTTGGCACCAGGGGTTGCAGAGGAGCGTGATCTGGCCGAGCGAGTGTGTTTTCACATTCAGACGGGCCTCGACCCTCAGCTGGAGCGTGTAGACGCCGATAGAAGCAGACGCAGGGCTGGACAGTGATACAGATAGTGCACGGGGTCCAGTCAGGTTCGGTAAACGCCTCTCCAGAACAGCGCTCCATTGAGTCAGAGAGGGCTGTCCGAGCCTGGAGACCGGGACCTCCACAGACACCGGACCTGCAGAGAGCAGAGACGAGTGGGTGTCAGAATAGAGCACAAAAATAGAGTTCTGGAAGTAAAATACTATTCATTTTCCCCACACAGGGATTGATTTTATAGGTAAATTCACTTTTAATGTATTTGGTTTATACCAGGGCTATAGTGAACTAACCATAAAATATCTCGCCATTGTAAATCAAATAAATGTTCATTTATAATCAAATACAAAAAATGTAAACATGTTTTATTTCAGCTAGTTGCTAAGGCAACATTTATAATAATCGTTTAGTTTAAGTATTAAATAAACAAAAATTAATAATAACTAAAACTACAGACTATTGTAAAATCCTAATACAAAATTACTAAAACTTTAATTAGAATTAAAGTGAAAACAGAAAATATAATACTAAAATTAAAAATATTAACAACAATTTTAGCAGTATATCAATGATACTAAAATAACATGCAAACTACTTTTACAATTGCATATATTGGAATAAACCTTGTTTTTATCTTTGACTTCTTCATAGCCATCATCATTTTTATCCAAAATACTGCATATAAATGCATCTGTTACAATGCTGCATGGGATGGGTGGTTAATTTTCCTGTAGCAAAACTGTGCAGTACGTCACTCTGGATCTGACTAACTAATGATTACTGATGAATTTCATCATCATGAGGGAGGGTGATGTATGAGATGAGGTTTGCATTTTTCATTCACACACACACAAACAACACACACACACACAACACACACACACACACACACACACCAAGGACGACATGCACACAAAAACCCAACTAGAACAATTTGGAAGATCCGTTTTTCCTTCAGTGGATCGAAAGGTCGTACTCATAGTTGATGGTCACTGTGAAGGCCTGTCCTCTCCGCAGAACCACCGTGCTGGAGCTCAGAACGTCGGTCTTGTGGCGGGTCGGTTTTGCAATGGCAGAGGTCAATAGTTGACTCGAAACTCGTGTACAAATGAGAAAATTTGTGATATATTTTTCAGGAACATGTTTGGATAGATAGAGAGAGAGGAGTATAAAAAAAAAGTATAAAAAATGTATTAAAATCAAATATAATTATTTTATTATTATAATTGTTTTAATAAATGTAAAATTATTTTAATATCATTTAGAATAAATCATTTTCGAAATGATCTGAAAAGTTAATGATTAACTATTACAAATCCTTTTCTTAATAGCTTAGTAAAATAATCTGAAATCTAAAAAGATGACATGCAATAGAAAAGATTAATGCAATAAGTTCTTTAAATAGCAAAATTACTCAAATACTATGTTTTTTTGTAAAAGGTTAAACAAAATGCCTTGCTAGTAAACCAGTAAAAATGATAATAATAAAAACATGAAGCTTACGGTCCATGATATGGTGCTGTGTTGTGGTTTGCTGTTTGATTCAGATTCTTCGTTTATTCTGCTTTTATACAGCATCCACCTGCCCCTCCCTTCCCACTAAAGCTGCAAAACCACATTCAAATGAAGTTAAAACATGTCAAATGTTACAATCAGTTGAACCAACACCTCAAACCACACATAAGTGCTGTGTGTGTTTCAGCGGGTGGATACAGTATGTGCAACACAGAATGAGTAATACACATATATATCAAGAACGGACATCTGCGTTCAATGGGACAAAGGTGTCTGTCTATCTATCTATCTATCTATCTATCTATCTATCTATCTATCTATCTATCTATCTATCTATCTCATTTATCTATCTATCTATCTATCTATCTATCTATCTATCTATCTATCTATCTATCTATCTATCTATCTCCTCCCCCCCCCCCCCCCACAATATATCCATCTATCATCTATCCATATATCATCTATCTATCTATCATCTATCTATCTATCTATCATCTATCTATCTATCTATCTATCTATCTATAAGCATCTATCTATCTATCTATCATCTTTCTATCTATCTATCTATCTATATATTCAAATGTACTGTATTTATTGTCTTTAATTGGGCATCTGAATAAAACATTTATAATAAAGTGCTTTAAAAAAATTCTGCCTTTCTTGTAAAATAGTAATGTGAAAATTCATGTATAAAAACAATAATGATATTTTTGCATTAGAAACAAAACTGTGTGGACAGCAGAACATGAAAAATGATTTTGTTCCTAAAATAAATATAAAGATGGTTGGTAATCACCAATACTGTTGTGTAAGGCCGGGGTCTCCAAACTCGGTCCTGGGGGACCGGTGTCCTGCAGAGTTTAGCTCCAACACTAATTAAACACACCTGAACCAGCTAATCAAGGTCTTAGGAGTGCTAGAAACTTCCAGGCAGGTGTGTTAGGCAAGTTGGAGCTAAACTGCAGGACCCACGACCCCAGGACCGAGTTTGGACAGCCCTGGTTTAAGGCAACTGGGCACAAACGGGGGACACACACACACACAAACAAAATTACTATATAGAGATATATATATATATATTACACATAAATTTTTTTTGTTCGTTTTGCATTACAGTTTGACAATTGCGGAATTGTCTCGAAGAAAAATTACTTAATGGTTCTAAAAAAAAAGAAAAGACATAATTTTCTTTGAGCAAAAGTAATGTGACAAATGCAATGCAGTCTTTCTTTTCCGCTTTTCCAGGGTAAAATACGAGATGCCCTTAACAGGTTTTGTGCAATTCACCCTCATAGATGACTAATAATATAACTGATAATTTCCTTGTTGTCTAAATGCGGAATCAACGTGCATTTAATGAAGGCTGAATAATCTAGATTTACGAAACACAACATCATGATGCACAGTCACGGAAAGGGCTTGAGATCACACACCCTCACTCGCACCAGTGAGAGTGAATATTAGATAAATCATGACAGATATAAGAGATCAGCGTGCAGAAGGTGCGGTGCTGTCAGGCCTGGTCTCAGTTTCAGGTCACTCCTTTACTCTTTCTATTTTCTGAAGAGATTTAATTATGACACTCTCATTCGGTAGTGAGATTACAAAATACTGTATTTGACATATGACAACATCTGCATGTATTAGGAAAAACATTAGTGGTTTTTACAGTATCAGAGGTGGAGGAGATTTCACTAGTCATGAGGAAACAAAGACTTGCCTGTGAGAAACTTGTGAAAAAGTTAATAAACTTTTTGAAGTTGTATGTAGAGTAGACAGTGTTTGGGGTAATATATTACAAGTAACTCAAGTTACGTAATCAGATTACTTTTTTCAAGTAACTAGTAAAGTAACGCATTACTTTTACATTTAATATCTAGGTTACCTTTTCAAAAAAGTAATGCAAGTTACTTTTTTTTTTCAATTTATTGATTGACAGCTCTCCTGTCCCCATGTTGAAAGAAATCAGAAGATGTTTCTGTAGTTCAAAATAAATATGAATATGTATTAACACACAAAAAAAACACAGATTCAGTTTTCCTCAAAATGAATAAAAATAATGCAACTCAGAATATGACGCAAACCTTGATTAATTAAATGTTAAACAACACAAATATGCTTTATGTATTTAATCCCATTCTATTAACCAGTTTCTTTGCTTCTGACCTTCGATGATCCTGTTCAACCATAATAATAAGCACAAATTATTTGCCAAATTTAATTATTTATAAATTTTAATTTTAATTATTTATAAATTTGCCAAAAATAGAACTTTTTTATTTTAAAAACAAACAAGCAAGCCCTGTCCAGATTTAAAAAGTAACGCAAAAGTAACGTAACGCATTACTTTCCATAAAAAGTAACTAAGTAATGTAATTAGTTACTTTTTTAACGCAATATTGTAAAAGTTAACTTCCAACAACTGAGAGTAGATGTCTGCATGAATAAATTATAAACATGTATTTATACTTATAATGTGGTCTGAAGATGTTTGTATTAAGCAAACTTCAAATTTTTTCATGGCCATATCTGTAATGGGAAAAAAAAATTTAGGTGTGGTTTGATTTCAACTGCCAATTTTCATCCTGCACACAATAATTTAAGTGATTTAGTTTTATTTACAAAACAAATCGTTCTGGATGTTGAACAGCCTTTCCAAGAATTTCACAATAATTTTTAAGGCTCAGCCAGTTTATAGGCTGTACAAGGAAATAATCTATGTTATTAATGCAAACACCGTTACTAGTTAGGCCCTTCCCAATAAAAACACACCTTCAGTGCAGGTTTCTGAAATGACTCATTCTTTACAAAGCCCTTAAACAAAGCCATTGATGCTTTCAAGAACTGAAGTGGATCATAAAGGCCTTGTTAAACAATAAATCTGCAGTCCTATAGTGTACAAAAGCACTCTTATTCTTGACGGATGAGGCTGTTAAACTAAAATCACAACAGTCTGATGCTTTAGAAAGGAAACAAACGAGTCTTAACATCAAGTGAATATCAATAACCGAACGGCTGTCAAAAAAATAAATAAAAATTCTACCAAAACAGGTTTAAATACTTCACTGAAAAGCCTGGTTTTGGGAATATGTAGGGTGTCTTTACTGCCTTATGGTTTGAAATAAATAAGGGAACAATAAATTAATCAACAAAACATTGCTTCTAGATATTACCTAAGTATTATAAGCATTATGAGAAGTATTTGCTTTCATAACAATCTAAGTTTTATCTGTCTTATTGACTTTAAAAGCCAGTTAATTTGACTTTTTAAAATTTAAAACAGGCAGTTAAAATACATTTTAGATCACAATGTAACTGGTAATGACTAAATGTTACTTAACAGGAAGATACACAATTTTTACTCAATACTTTCTCCCAGTTTCAAAATGTTCTATGTACTTTTTACACCATTTTTATATGAGTCATGACTAAATTTCACAATCCAGTGAAGCAGGATAATGTGTGCATAATATGTGAATCAATGGATAATAAAAATATTTCAAACCATATCAACGACTCACCCAAACATTCTGGTTCTCGATTTAATCAATTAATACATACATTCTTACATCAAATCCACACTAACACAACACATGAAAAAATTACTATTGAATATAATGGCACACAATTAGTTTTGTATTTTAACATACTGGCCCGTGCATTTTGATTAATAAAACTTTTGCAATGAGCAAAATTATAAAATATTTGAAGTTCCTATTCAATATAGCAATGCTGTGGTGAGAATCCGGATTAAACTATGGACCCACATGACAACAATTAAATGTAATACAACATTAATCAACAGAATGGATTATGACAATCATTTTGTTTTAAGATTGTGATGTTAGGGTACTTTATAATGTAATATGACACCGAAAAGTGCTGTTTAACAAAACAGTAGTGAGATCAGCCAGATCTACATCCATTAACGTACAGTACAGACATACAGTACAGACATACAGTACAGACATCAGTACAGACATACAGTACAGACATACAGTACAGACATCAGTACAGACATACAGTACAGACATACAGTACAGACATCAGTACAGACATACAGTACAGACATACAGTACAGACATCAGTACAGACATACAGTACAGACATACAGTACAGACATACAGTACAGACATACAGTACATACATCAGTACAGGCATACAGTACAGACATCAGTACAGACATACAGTACAGACATACAGTACATACATCAGTACAGGCATACAGTACAGACATCAGTACAGACATACAGTACAGACATACAGTACATACATCAGTACAGGCATACAGTACAGACATCAGTACAGACATACAGTACAGACATACAGTACATACATCAGTACAGGCATACAGTACAGACATCAGTACAGACATACAGTACAGACATACAGTACATACATCAGTACAGGCATACAGTACAGACATCAGTACAGACATACAGTACAGACATACAGTACATACATCAGTACAGGCATACAGTACAGACATCAGTACAGACATACAGTACAGACATCAGTACAGACATCAGTACAGACATACAGTACAGACATCAGTACAGACATACAGTACAGACATACAGTACAGACATACAGTACAGACATACAGTACAGACATACAGTACAGACATCAGTACAGACATACAGTACAGACATACAGTACAGACATCAGTACAGACATACAGTACAGACATCAGTACAGACATCAGTACAGACATCAGTACAGACAAAACCACCAGCGACTGACTGCAGAATCTCACCAAAACACGCCCAGGTCATATTTCACCCCAATAAAGCAAAAGAAAACTATAAAACAGGGAATTAAAAATTGCACATAGAAAATTACATTTTGGCAGGTTTCATGATTTACAATTCTCATTAGCATGATGCAAAAAAGCGGATGTTTTAAAATTATAATTATTGCTGTCAAATGATTAATCGCATCCAAAATAGAAGTTTTGGTTTATGTAATACATGTATGTGTGCTGTGTATATTTATTATTTATAAATAAATACAAACACAAGCACGTATATATTTCAGAAAAATATGTTATGTTTATAAATATATTTATAATATAAATGGTAAAAATATAAATAGACTAATATAATATTTTCTAAATATATACTGTATGTGTGTGTGTGTATTTATATATACATAATAAACGTACACAGAACACACATATATTATGCAAACAAAAACTTTTATTTTGTATGCGATTAATCGTTTGACAGCACTAGTATTTACACATCATCACTTAGAGAAACTAAATAGCAAAGTCCTAAAAGGAAACATTTTCCTTATACAAAATGTAATGCTTTAGGGTGAAATGTGGCCTGAAATTGTTGTCGAGCGATTTAAAATCATGTTTTCTTGTTTTTCTTACATGATGGTTTAACAAAGTTTTCACGAAGTGTAAATCTCATTTAAAGTGGAGCAAACAATCTAGACAACGTGCAAAGAAGTCATTCAGTGCAACCTGTAACATGTAAGGCAGCACAGTTTTAAAAACGCTCAAGGTTATATAGCTCTGATTTCTAAGTGTCATAAATAAAGGTAAAGTAATTAAACCCTTCAATACAACACAAAAAATAAAAAAAACTTTAAAGTGGTCTCTTATTTTCCTAGCTTCTATGGTTTAATGCAAGAGCTTAGACTGGTCGGTATCTCATTTGGTTTTTGGTTTGTTATAGATGAGAAAGTCTGAAATGTCATGCCACGTGTTGCTGTCGTGGTAGAGGTAGTTCATGGAGGACTGGAGGGACGGCTGAAGCGTGTGAGGGTGATACTCAAACAGCCAGAGCACGATTCCCCACACCAGTGCGGCAAACAGCGGGAACGGGTCTTTCTTGGGCTGTGGGACGAAGCCTTTTTCCACGGCCAGTCGAGACAAAGCAAAGAGAATCCTGGACAGCAGATACATATTTATCTGGGGGACCAGACCAAAATTACAGAAATCAAATAAGAGCCATTACAGTACCTGTGAAAAGTTGACGATTAAAATGATCATTTAAATATGCGCATTTGCTGCTTAAAAACACAGAACACAGCACAGAATTTAGTAGGGATACTAGGGACTTGTCTCTACCAATATCTTGTTCAGAGCTGTCCAAACTCGGTCCTGGAGGGCCGGTGTCCTGCAGAGTTTAGCTCCAACTTGCCTAAACACAACTGCATGAAAGTTTAAAGTATGCCTATTACGACCTTGATTAGCTAGTTCAGGTGTGTTTAATTAAGGCTGGAGCTAAACTCTGCAGGACACCAGACCTCCAGGACTGAGTTAGGACAGCCCTGGTCTAGTTACGCCTTAAGCGACAATCTTAAAATAATTTTAATATAATGAATATGAAACTATGGTTGTTGTAATTTTGGCCGCATCCAAGTCATACTGACATTATCCGAGAGTTTGAAGTATATACTAGAAAACTGCGCTCTTTCAAGGATGTGCTTAAATGCATGGACCGGGAACATAACGTGTTAAAAAAATATACATTTCGCAGTAGACAAATAATATAAAAGTGCAATTTATTCAAAAGAAAATTCAGACTGAACACCTTTTCAAATAAAACATATTAAACGATAAATCCGATTATGCACCGAGTTCCACAAACCTGGGGCCTGTTTTGACTGGTTGTTGTTTTCTCAAAACACAGCCAGCCTCCAAACAGGCAGCGAGAAACGAGTGCGACTGCAGCGGTCGCCCCTGCAAGCGCTGCTGGAGAGCCTGCAGGCCTTTATAGGTGAACACAAAGCAGGCTAGATTCCTGGAGTGAGTGTATGTGGCCTGAGCGATCGCCCTCAGCTTCTCTCTCAGACTGATGATCATGCACAGAGATAAAGCAAGGGTTAGATTTGATTGATTATTGCCCGGTTTCACAGACGAGTCTTAATCCTAGTCCCAGACCAAAATGCATGTTTGAGCTGTTTTAACTCAAAGCAACTTGCACTGGAATATCTTAAAATACGGCAGTGCTATTGATTTGTATAGTTTTTTTTTTTGTGTGTGTGTGCATTGTTTTTTTTCTAAGCATCATTTACCATATTATATATATATTTATATATAAAATGACGTAAATGTCCTAATTTCACTATAGCTTAATCTAAGCCCTGTCTTTTGCATGCTGTATACATAATTATTTTTCACACACAGCATGGGTACATTGAAAATACAATGCAAAAAAAAAGCAGCTAGTCATCACAGACATTTGGACCCCACTGTAAATATATACACATAAACAAGACTCGTGTAAATCATCTCATTTTCTCCCACATTATATTAGCCACACATCAACAAGTAAAAGCAGCAATAGAACCATTTTGACATTAAGTGGCATGTAGTTATCTGAGAGGTCAAAGTTCACTGCACTGCCACTCTGAACAGGAAGACGTCCGCATAGGGGCGTGTGGGGCACGAATGTGTTAGCCCATATCTGGAAAAAGGAAAAAAAAAGAAAAAAAAAAAAAAGTAAGCAAAATGAGGACTTTCGCGTGTGGACAACCTATAATTACAGATTTTCAGTTAGTCGAATGTCTAAAACTAGCAATATGCAAACCTATTGCTTTAAGTTGAATGATCATAACGCTGAAAACACTCAAAATCTATATCATTTCAATACGCAGAATGCAGTGTAATTAAAAGTGCTGCATGCCCAAAAGTAAACAACATTAGAATTGCAACTGTGTAAATGCATGTGTTACCAAACACGAATAAAAACGCTGTTTAAAGGCGATTCAGACTCACACAGCTCCATTCCTGAAGCCTTTGACGACTGCCAGAGCAGGAGGGAGAGGTGGGGGGGCAGGGAGGGGGGAGCGGGGGAGAAGAAAGGGGGAAAGAGAGCGGAACGCAGCCCGGACTCGCCGCAGGACGGACGCGTCACACTGTAACACACGCGGAGATGCCGGGGAGAAACATGTGACGCGTAACGGGAACACCGAGAGGAAACCGGAAGACCGGTATGGGAGGGAGGGGGTGAGGGAAGCGTGGCCAGGGGCGGAGGAGGCAAGGCTGAAGGAAGGAAAGCGAGAAGGCGGGGAGGAGGGGGGGGCTAGGGAAGGCGGGGCGATGAGGGGGCGGACGGAGGGCAGCACGAAGAGGGCGCGGCGCGCGGCGGCGGGGGGGCTCGCCACCACTGCGACGGTCGGAAACGGCAGAGGGCAGCCGCGCGGGGAAAAAAAAACGGGAGGGCGATGGGGGGAAGAGGACAGAAAGTAGGTAAGGGACATGGGGAGGGGGACGGGGAAGGGGGAAAGCGAACGCAGACGGCAGAAGGCAAGAAGGCAAGCGCGCGAGCGAGCGAGCCAGCCAGCATGCCAGCCAGGGAGCAAGGAGAAGCGTAGCGAGCGAGGGCAGCGAGCGAGGGAGCGAGCGAGCGAGCCAGCAGCAGCGCATCCACCAGCGAAGCGAGCGGGGAGCGAGCGAGGAGCGACCAGAGAGCAGCAGGGGCCAGCAAGCCAGCCAGCCAGCCAGCCAGAGAGAGAGCGAGCCAGCGAAGCAGCGAGCCGCCAGCCAGCCAGCAAGCAGCCAGCACCAGCCACACAGGACCAGCCAGCCAGGGAAGTCAGCAGCAGCCAGCCAGCAAGCTAGCGAGCGAGCTAAGCAGAGAGCGAGCCAGCGCAGCCAGCCATCCAGCATCCGCCACTCCACCCAGCACCGCAGCACCCATCCGCACCCAGCCTAGCCAGCCAGCCACCCAGCCACACAGCCACCCAGACACCCAGCACCCAGCATGCCAGCACCCAAGCCAGCCACCCCAGCAAGCCACCCACCACAGCAGCCAGCCAGCCACCCAGCCAATGCGAGCCTAGGTGCCAGCCAGCAACCAGCCAGCCACAGCCAGCCACCCAGCCAGCCAGCCAGCCATGCCACCAGCCAGCACAAGCAGCCACCCCAAGCCAGGCCAGCCATCCCACCAGCCAGCCAGCAAGCCGCAAGCCAGCCAGCCAGGCCAGCCAGTGCCACCCAACTCACCATGCCACCCCGCCACCAGCCACCCACCTAGAGGCAATCCCAGCTCACCCAGCCAGCAAAGCAGCGAGCCTAGACCAGCCACCAGCAAGCCAGCGCATCCCGGGACGGGATCCCACCAAGCCAGCCCCACCCAAGTCCACCCAGCCAGCCAGCCCGCCAGCAGCCAGCCATCCAGCAAGCCAGCCACCCAGCACCCAACCAGCCAGCAGCATCCAGCAAGCCAGCTCAGGCAGCCACCAGCAACCCTAGCCAACAGTCCACCCAGCAACCAGCACCCAGCAAAGCCAGCAAGCCAGAAGTCCACTCCAGCAGCCAGCCATTCCAATCACAGCGAAGCGCTTATCCAGTCCATGCCAGCCAGCCAGCCAGGCCACATCCCACCCAGCCAGCAAACCCAGCAACCAGCCAGCCAGCCAGCCAGCAAGTCCAGACAGCCACCAAGCCACCCATCCCCCATCCGCCCATCCAACTCCAACCAGCCACCCATCCCACCATCAGCCCCCACCAGCCATCCATCCACCCATCCACCCATCCACCCACCCACCCACCATAATCAATCCACCCAGCCATCCAACCCACCACCCAGCCACCCAGCAATCCAGCCCCAGCAAGCCAACCAGCCACCCAATCCATCCCATCCACCCCATCCATCCATCACCTCCCACCCAGCCACTGAGCAAGCCACCCGTCCCACCAGCCACCGAAGCCACTCCCAGCAACCAGCACACAGCAACAGGCCAGCCATGCCAACCATCACCATCACCAAGCACCCAGACATCCCTCCAGCCATCTGAGCCAGTAGGTATCAGAATACATCATCCAGCAGCCATCCAAGCCATCCAAACATCCAGCCACCCATCAACCAATACAGCATCCAGCCGCATCTCAGCCAGACACCCATCCACCCATCCACCCCATCAACCTATACATCAAGAACCCATCCATTCCCACCCATCAATCCACCCAATCCACCCAGCCACCAATTCCATCCACCATCCCGCATCCAGCCATCCACCAGCCACCCATCCATCCACCCAGCCATCCATCAGCAAGCTAGCCACCTAGAGAGCGATACAGACAGCCATCCATCCCTCCAGCCATGCACATCAGCCACCCAGCCAGCCACCCAGCCCCAATCCAGGCCATCCAGCAAGCAGTGCCAAAGTGTACCACCACCAACCATCCTACCCCTCCATCCGCCGCCATCAATCCATCCACACAGGCCAATCCAACAATAAATCACCCATCCCACCATACACCAGCCATCCATCCACCATCCAGCCACCCCTATCACCAAGCCACCATTCCACCATCCAGCCACACCATCCACCCATCCATCATCCATCCACCCATTCCAAATACAGCCATCCCACCCATCCCATCCATCCACCCATTCCAACATCACCCATCCAGCCATCCCATCCATCCACCCCATCCACCCAGCCATCCATCCATCTATCCACTTATCTATCTATCCATCCACCCATCCACCCATCCATCCACCCACCCATCCATCCATCCATCCACCCATCAATCCATCCATCCATCCATCCACCCATAATCCATCCACCCATAATCCCCCACCCGCATCCACCAGCCACCCAGCCATCAGCCATCCAGCACCCATTCCACCCATTCCACCCATCCAACCATCCAGCCATCCACCCATTCTTAACCCCAGACACCCATCCCACCTCATCCATCGCACCCAGTTTCCAACATCCCCCAGCATCCACCATCCACCCATCCACCCAGCAATCCGAGGCCACCCACCACACCAGCCAGCCCAGCCACCAGCCATCCATCAACCCATCCAACCCACCACAATCCATCCATCCACCCATCCACCAATCCAACCCATCCACCCATCCATCCATCCACCATCCATCCACCCATGCCACCATCCCACCAAGCCACCCATCACCATCCATCATTGTCCACCAGCCAACCATCCAACCTCCACCCATCCACCCCCATCCATCCACACCCATCCACCCATCCACCATCCACCCGGCCACCATCCACAACCACATCCACCCAACCAATTCCACCATCCACCCATTTTCCACACTCCACCATCCACCAATCCATCCATCCATCATCCATACATCCATCCATCCATCATATATCCATCATTCATCCATCCATACATCCATCCATACATCCACCCCAGCCACAAATACACCCTATCCACCATCATCCATCACCCCATCCACCCACCCACCCACCCCATCCAACATCCACCAACATACACCCATCATCCATCCACCATCCACCCATCAACCCATTCCACCCCATCCACCCATCCGACCCATACACCCATCCACCCATCCATCATCATCCATCCACCCCGAATCCGCAAACCCATCCACCCATCAACCATACAAGCCACCATCCATAAACCAAGCTCAACCACATCCCACCCATCCATCGCACACATCCCACCCATCCACCACACAAGGTCGATATCCAGAATGCCCAACACGTCCATCCATCCATCCATCATCATCCATCCTCAAATCCACTCCATCCATCCATCTATTATCCAAATTCATCCATTCTCTTATATCTATGTATTGACTGACACGCTTGCTGTCCTCAGTGTGGGAGAACTCAGAGTATAGGGTTGTTACTCAAAAACAGATGGTATTTCAGAAAGACTTAATACTCAGAATGACCGCAGGGGAACTTGCCGCAATATGATTAAAGATTGATATGCGGAAGTTGAGAACACAAAAGAGCGAATCCCCTTATTATTAAGGAATCCGAATATCTGTGTGCTGATCCCAGTTCAACCGTACACTCCGATAAAAGCAGACAATAGGGACTTACCGAAGGCAAGAAACTAAACAATTGTGTGGGGCTGCGGTTTCTGGTTAAGGCCCCCGCTGCACTGAGAGTAGGTGCATTGTGGGCGGACACCGTGCTTGTGTTCTGTACTGGTGCACAGACCGAATTTATTGTGCTCTAGCACGGATGCATTTAAGTCATACCTTTTGTAGGCACTGTTGGAAGGGACTTTTAGATTTGCTATTCACAGAACTCTTATATTTGTAAAAAGCAAGTAAAGGCCTGGCAGCCTTTGTATATTTAAAAAAGTAAATCGAATAGTCCAAACGCAAAAGAATATAACGAATTACTCCGAAGTAAAAAGTAACTAAGTAACGTAATTAGTTACTTTTTTAAGGGAGTAACGCAATTTTGTAATGCGTTACTTTTAAAAGTAACTTTGGTGATAAACAAGTTAGGTCAGAAGTAATGTAAAAGTAGTCCGATTATAATACCTAAAATGTGTAATGTAACAGATTACGTTACAAACTACAATTTTTGTCATGTATTTTGGAATCAGTAACGGATTACAATTTGTAAGTAATCGTTACTTTTAAAAGTATCATCTCTGGGTGTGTGTGTCTCTGCGGTGTTCACGCGCGTTGTTCTCAGTGCGATGGGAGTCTGTGAGGATGGACACACGGCAAATCCTGCGACTCTTGATCGGTTTATCGGGCTTGAACGGAGCGTGTGATGGTAAGTATGAGGGGGTTGTTTATTGCAGCAGTGTTTTGTTTACAGCCGGGTGTCGGTTCGGTTCGTTTAAGGTGTTTTAGTCGCTGAACGTTAGCCGTTTTTAATACAACAACAACATGGCGCTGGGATTTAACGACTAGCCCCATAAACTCTCTGCCTTTTCGCTGACTTGCTCTCAATATGTCTGAAACATTAATGTACGGTGTGCTTGAAGTTATATTTTATATACGTGCTGTTTAAATAACAGTAATGAAGCAGGATGACCGTGTTTATGATAGAAACTCAAAGGGCTAGCATGCTAACAGGCTAACTTGGTTTCATATGAGGCTGTGAATTCGGTTAAAAGCTTCAGAACAACTAAAGTGATCAAATGCCCTGCGTTTAACCTTTTATAAGTCTGAATATGGTTTATTGTGGTTTTCACATTTGACATTCATTTGGGTTTAGTTCTCTTTAAAAGCTGCTTTCATTGAGCTGTTGCACATTTGCTGTAGTATACTTCTCCTCGTTTTTGTGTACGTTTATAATTTTGTGTATTTGTTTTTGTGTCTAGGAAGTAATATGAGAGACTTTATATTTTACATGAGCACCGTATCAGTTACAGTAAACAAATGCAGATTAGGGATATGCCGGGATCACATTTTCATGTTGCGATTAATTGCTAATGCTTATATCACGGTATGCGGTATTATCACGGTATTGAAATTGTTTTAAAAAAATAAAGTGCTGTCATAATACAGTATAACAGGTTTAATAACTTTTTTCTTAAAACAAAAATAACTGAACATTTAAATGCAATAAAGCAATACAGAAACATGTATAAAGTCAAAAGTTGTACACAGATTAAAGAGCAAAATAAACCTTTACAATAAGACCTCATTAGTTAAAACTGAGTTTAAGGCGACATTAAGCATTCGCATAGCTACATTGCGAAGAAGTTTATTACTCTGTTAAAAAAATACATGTCTTTGTTCATGTTAGCTCATTAAATAACACAGTTGCAGCTTTCGATTTTAACAACGTGTTATTAAATATTGTAATTACCTAGGATTAATTAATGTTCAGAATAATTTTTCATTGGCCGTTTGTTAACTAATGTTAACTAATGAAGAATCAAAACACTTTCAAACTATATCTAAGTCATGTTGTAGTCCAGATTAAAATGTTAAAAAAAGTTTGTAATTAGCCTATTAAGTCTAAATATTTAAGTATTTGGCGCTGTGATGAACATCACAGCAAACACATAAATCTGAATGGCTGTTTAAAACATTTAAACACGATTCAGAAACAGAAAGTAGTGCAGCTGCTTTGTTTACAGGGTTTCTGGGGTGACGGCTGCATTTAAATAAATTATTATCATTATTATTATCATTTGCAGTTTAAGCCATTCTGATGTCGGGAGGAACAGTGCGCTTTCATCCAGAGCGTCTCTCGAATGTTCCGCCGTGTGCTTCTCGTCCGCGCTTGTTCACATCAGAGTGCGCACGTGTCTTTCACGCAGCATACAGCGCTGTTGACCAGTTGATGGGAAAAGTATTCTTAAAATGAATTCAAAATTCGGAATAATTTGTAATTATACACGGTATTTAGAAGTGCCCACGATAACGATATCGTGCATATTCATTACCGTGATATATCGCATTACCGAATACCGGCACAAGTCTAATGCAGATTCAGTAAACAGAAAATGGGTTTATTTGGATCCTGGCGGACTGTTTTATTGAAACTTATTTATTTGAGTCTGAATATGATTTTTAACAGTCAGAAGAGCCTATATAAACACATCTGTATTGGCTGACCTGTTGCACATTAACACGGGTGTAAGTTCCTCCAAATGTTTACTGTTATTTTTGTTATTAATATTAGGTTTACGCGTTGTATTTAGCTAAGCAGTAGAAAGGAGCTCTCAGTTCACTATAAGTACAGTGGAAAATCAAGTAAATGGATGCTCTCAGTATGAAATAACATGTTAATGTCAGGACAGAAGGAAGGTGTGTGGTCTGCAGATCGAAGTATAGGTCTGCAGCTTTCCTTTGAGTGATGATATGGTTTTGAGTAACAATAACCTCTGAGCGCAGGTTATGATAATGGCTGGGTGTTTTGTGGGTTAAGTCTCAGTTCTTTGTGAAGAAGGGACAAAATAAGGATATGACCGAAGAGTGACCCCATTTCTCTTATATATATATGTCTGTCTGGCTTTTTCTCTCCGCATCATATAGAAATACAGCATGTCTTTGTTAGTGTTTGGTTTGATATGGGGTAACTCATAGCCAAGGGGTTTTTCTTTGTTCCTGTGAAGGTTTCTTCTTAACCCGCTGTAAAAAGGCCCTTAATGTTTTCTGCATATTAAAGACTTGACAGGCTTGGACATGCACTCTAGTTTAAGAGCTCTGCGTTTCCCCTCAAGGTTCAATAAAGTGCATCCTCTGCGTTTCCCCTCAAGGTTCAATAAAGTGCATCTATCTGTCTGTTGATTAATATGCCCGGCTAGGGAAGAATAAGTTAATTGTGTTCTCTAATTATCTTTAAAAGCATAATACTATAAGTGTATTTATGTAAAATGCTTTAAAATGTATGATAATAATCGCAGACGATTTTATTGTGCGATTCTGAAATCGAAGAAATCGTTGGCGATAATGACAGCTGTTTGCGTAGCTTCTCAGTGAACTACGGCTCTGTGAAGTAAATGCTGCTCCATCTGAAAGCACGTGAAAATACCACATTTAATAACATATTTTTACTCCAAACTCACTTCATAACGTCAGTCGAGTGTTTGAAAGAAATCCTTCTGTGAGATACTTGGCTTCTTACACGAATAGCACGCAACAGATGTCTAGTATGTAAGCAGTGATAAAGGGCTTGCTTATAAAGCTACTTGATTTTAATGAACAATTATAATAATAAGCACCTGCTAAACCGATATTGCCATGTCATGGTTTTTATTAGCACGTTGAATCAATTGCCGCAGTTGAATCTTGCTGTGTATTCAGCTTCAGCGATAGCCCATTTTCTGTTATCTTTCCGGCAGGCGTATTTGGAGTTTCTTCTCTGGCCTTCGATGTGATATTACTGCTGCTCACCGAAACTTGCTTCACTAAAGAGACCATGACATCGCAGCTTCTGGCGAATCGCGATCTCGATTCCATTTCGATTTATCGTGCAGGGCCCTAGTGTGACCTTTAGCTTTGTGAAATTATGCTAAATAAAACATCTGCACGAAACGGAAACAGCAGACGGGCTGAATGAGTTGCAGATTCACTCTCTGACAGCAGGTGGCGCTTACGGAGCAGCAGCAATACAGCGTTTCCTTTGTTACCGCTTTAAACAAAGCAGCGCTGCGCTTAACAGTACTTTAATATGCATTATACGGAGGTAAGATGAAAAGAAAATACCATCTAAACCAGAGGTTCTCAACTCTGGCCCTCGAGATCCACTTTCTCCTCCAGAGTTTAGCTCCAACCTTGATCAAATTCACCGGCCTGTAACTTTCTAGCAAATCTGAAGATGCTGATTAGCTTGTTCAGGTGTGTTTGATTAGGGTTGGAGCTAAACTCTGCAGGAAAATGGACCTCGAGGGCCAGAGTTGAGAACCACTGATATAAACTTTTCTGAAGACTGTCGTTCCCCCTCAAGATACATGCATATACACCTGTGTTTCTGACATTTCTTCATAATTATGTTTACTTGCAATTTCTGAGTGAAAACTGTTTCTAAACCAAACTTATTCCGTGTACTGTTGCTCACCCAGTTTTGCAACAGCATGGATAACATTAGTAATCCTCAGATAGTAGCTAATGCTTTTTCCACCTTGACTTACAACAGAGTAAACAGAGATTGTGTGTCATATTTAATGAGAGCAGTGAAAAGCTTATCTGAACACACGACTGAAGCGTGAGAGGGATTACACCGCTTCAGATACAAAGCATTAATGAGCAAATCTCAAAAATGCAGGGTACAGAATTATTTTTGCCTCATCTGCCTATTAGGGCTGCACGATTATGACAAAATTCACAATTGTCGATTATTCCCTTAAAATTGTAATTGCGATTATTAATTACAATTTTTCTACTTAATGATGTTGTGAGTAGCTATATACCATTGTTTGAAGCAACTGCATGCCATATTTTTATATGAAAATCAACAAGCTGAAAACACTCAAATGTCACCAATATATTGGTTTGGTTTCTTCTTTAAATAAAATTAAAAGGCAAAATGTGCATGATTTTATAATGTTTTCCTAAAACTAAAATTAAAACAATGGGAAAAACCCTTAAATTCCTTCAGAAAAGAACAAAACAACACATGCATTAAGCAGTTTGAATATGCAATGGACTTTTTTAATGTAATTGTGCCTTTGAATGATTACGTAATTGTGGCATAAGTAATTGTAATCACGCTTTGATTAATTGTGTAGCCCTAATGTCTATATAGTTTTAAATTTTTTAATTGTAGTTAGTACTTCAGCTTGAAATAAATTAAAATTAGAAATGTTTCCTTGGCAATTAGGTGAAATAAAATATATATATATATTTTTTTATTTCAGTTCAGTTAATGTTTATTTTATTACACATAATAAAAATGCTTTTTAGTGGTTTTGCTCAACTATCTGCTGACCATTATTTTCACATAGCGTTTTAAACCACACATTATCTTGTAGCCCCTAATAAAATCACTGACAAGTAACAAGTTTTGTTTACTCAAACTCACTTTTGTCACATGTTGAGGGTTAATTTTAGGCCCTCCATGTATGTAATAAATATTTTTAATGTCTTAAAGACACATTTGACATTTTATTTTTTAAATGTATACGGTTCCTAACATCATATTATTGTAATCTTACCAAATGTCTTGTAAAATACCCTTTAAAAGAGTTAAGTTTTCCGTTGTACCTTCAGTTAATTAGATGATTTTGTTAATGATTATTTTAGTCGTAGTTGTATTTTACACAGAAGTTTAACAGTTTGTACTCTTCACAGTTGAGAGATTTCAGCTTTTTCCTCAGTGTGTGTTGCATTGAGACACGGGTGTATAAATTACGCCAAATAAGTAAGTGTTAGTCAGTTCGAAACTGTCATTGGCAGAAGCAGGAAGATGTGGTTTGCGTCTGAAAGTCATTCGTGTTTCAGTGTCTTACGTTATAAAAAGCAAATCTGTCATCACTGATAGCTCACCATTGCCACAGTCACCTGTCAGATCTCAGACTAGTAATTAATTCACATGTGATATTTGTAAATAAAATAATTCAGTTCTACAAGGAAAATAAAGTTGCTGGTTGTTTTGCAGTAGGATAAAAATAAGCAAAGAATGTCCGTGAACTTGAATGCTTGTGACATTACAGTACATCGGGCACTTCCAGTGTAGACAACTTTTTCTATTATTTTAATGAGAACAACAAATCTTTTGTTGTTGCCAACAAAAGAATTTTTGCTTTGCATCACTCTAACCTGACGGAGTTGTTTTTGCGTAGAGGACATTATCTTCAGCTCGCCAGCCAAAGCCATTAGCTGGTTGTAGGTGAGCAGGTTTAAAGGCTAGAGCAGAGCCAGTTTGACTGGTCCAGAACCGCCTTTCTTTGGTGGAAATGTCTGCAACTGGGCTAGATTTTTTTCTATCATTAAAACACTTAGTAAGAGTGATTCTCAGGGAGGTTACTACAGAGAAAACCACTTTTCTCTATAAGTAAGTAGTATTACTGCATGTCCATTTACTTGAGACCACCTGCATGTTTCATAGCTCTATGTTCTTTAGATAGAAAAGGCAACATTTCTTGGTTAATCAAACACTGCTTGGCTGCACCAAAATCCCAATAGTAAAATGTGATGGAAGAGTTTGTTTAGGCCAGTGTTACTGTCTCAGGACTTGGGCAGCATTGCAGGCATTGAGACCAGTTAATTCACTGTTGCTCAATTGAAAATTTATATGATGCATTATGCAGTGGTGCAATTTATGTACAATATTTTCCCCTCCAGAATATTACATTTTTCGTGGCATGCATAACTGATTTATTGTCAGCTGAACATTGTCAACCAGAACTAGGCTGACAACATGTACAACATGCACCAGTCACCAATGGTGTGAAGTGTGAACGGTTTTAGACTCCATGTTTGTATCTCAATCATACCTTTTTAATGCTTTGCAATCATACAGTGAGCTGAAAGGAGTACATTGTGAAATGTTATAGCTGTTGAGTTTTTGAGTTAAAAGCATGAGCTTAGTTTAGATTTTTACCACGCTAAAACCGTCATATGACGGCATATGATATTTGTGTCTGGTATAGTTTAGAAACAGCTTGACTTCTCTTGCTTTTCATGGAGCTGTGTGTAGTTTGTTGACAGTGTAACCACATTGTTAATTTAGAATCATTTTTTGAATCAGTCATCTGTAACTTTACATGAATGCGAGTGCATATTCATTCCCTGGTTCCTGCGTGTCTAATGTTCTGTCCCGAGCTGTTTGTGACTGCATTCAGACAGACCTACGAGTCTCGCTGTGTTTTGCACGTGTGGGTGTTTGCTTGAAAATTATTTAACTGTCTTTTGAATACAAAATGAAGACTCATACTTACGGCTGGGCAATATGGCCAAAAAAAATTATCACGATAAAAATGATTGTATCCGTCGATATCGATAATTATCACTGTACATTTCAGATCTTTATTTCTTTCAAGTTTAAAGGCAGGTTTTTGCTCCTAAGTGAAAGTTGTAGAAACCAGACCATTAACTGTGGTGTTGAACTACACTTTAAGGTCAGAACATGACAAACGCTTCATGTTTTTTTAATTCTTTACACTTTTCCAGTCATTTTTCCTTAACAAAATAAATATCTTAATGGAAAAATTATTGTCTTAGTTTCTGCATTTTCTAACGAGTGATATTGTTTAAAATCATGAAACGGGATTGTGTTGGCTGACTTTGATGCGTATCTTCAGCACAGTTTCCAGTGCAGGCTGCAATATTATATATATATGTCTCTTAGAAATGCACATTATATTCTGTTACTCCTTTAGTACATTTAATACATGTCTACATTAAAAATATAATAATATTCAATGATGATGATTTGTAGATTGAAAAATTCTCCTGTTTGTCAGCACTGATTCATCTGGCATTAAACTAGTTTAAATCAGTGAATTATTTGTGTTCTTCGCTGAATTCAAGTGCTTCACACTGGCTCTTATGGCAATGTTTAGTGGTCATATGATCCGCGAGTAACGCATCTGCTGTAGTGAGCTCGTACTGCGCTGCCATTTGAACTTTGAGCCGAGCGGATAAATGCTCCGTGTGGTGCGCTTCAAATGAGTAGCGCTGTTTCGTTCCAGGTTTGTCGCATAAACATTATATCAAACTCTTATCATTTTATAGAGAAATTATATCGCGATAATTATTGTTATCGTTTAATCACCCAGCCCTACTTACACTATTAAAAGCCTTGTGAGTTTGCATGGGTCGACACAAAACCTCTATCAGACCCTTTTGGGGAACGATACTGTTCGCAAGAATCAGACAAATCCAAGTTCACTACCTCTAAAATTCCTAATTATTCCCCCAAGGGCCGTATGGTTAAAGAACAGCTAGAAATTAGACTGGCTAATATTCCCATCTGGAGTCCCGACGTTGTTTTCCATATTGCCAAATGCTATTGCATCATATTTAGTAGCAATTAGAGCAAAAGCTGTACTATGAGGACCAAGGACTTATTTATTCATTGCAGATCATTTAATTTAAGAAACCATTAAGAAACACATTTTATATTCTACTGTGTAGAGAAGGTCCCAAGACCTGCCTTCATGACTTTAAATTACTAACACTGAGGTAACGGAGACGTAGTGTCTAATATTTACTAAACATGTTGTTTATGGGTGTTTTGTTGTTGTTTGTTTGTTAAATAATATGAGATGTGGTATATAAAACCTTTCAAACAGCAGGATGCTAGATTGTTTTCACATGACTTCACTATGGTGCATGTTTAATTCAGCATGCGACGTCTAGTCTAGAAAATAAAAAGGTTCATTGTTAATCTAATTTTGGCTTAACATCTCGTCTAATCAAATAAGGTGTCAGGGACTCCTTTTTTTTAGTTTTTCAGCACTTTACCTTGTGTACATGTGCAAGTACAAACACGTTCATGTCAGTTTGAGGTTATGGTGTCATGAAGCCAGAATTATTTTGCTGTCCTAAATGCGTGATTATATGAGTAAGGTGAATTTTTTTTATTGCCATTTAGAATGAAGTGTTTGTCTTCTGTCGCAATAAGAAAAGACTCATCAGTTAAATCTCTGTCATCAAATGCGACATCGACCACAAACGACAGCGTCATAACATCTGTCTTCGAGTAGTTTCACTCAGTTCGTAGCCCAAGGGGAAGCTCCCATGATGGTGGCGCGTCTCTTTACGTCATATTGTGTGAATGGGTGTAAATAACAGGAAATCCCGTCTATCAACTAATATGCCACCTTACATGCAAAAATGAGACCAGTTCAGTGGAAAATCAAGCTCACATGCTAAATTTATACATTCTGCAATGTCCTACATGTGTGCAAACACTTTGATTCGTAAAGCAGAAGTTCTGTGCTTGTCTGTTGCTGAAAGCGGAAAATGTAGAAACAGCCTGGGTAATACTGCAAGAGTATACAATAAAACCAGATCCTCTTAATGTCAATTGATCACAGGCTTAATTTGTTGAATCACTCTGTGTTTTTGGCTTGAAATGAGTCCTGCTGGCATGAGCTGGAGCGGTGTTCAGTCACGCCACGAATGCAACACGCCGCAGCCTGCATTCAGCGCTGTGAAAACAGAGAACATTTTGGACACAATTGCAGTGCAATTTTTTTTCTTTCAAATTTCAGTTCACAGTTTCTAATTATCCATATGCCATGAAAAATCTCAATAATGATATTGTGTAGGAGCTTCACCAGAAAGTGCATCAAGCGCCAAATGAATGTTGCACTTCAGAGATGCGCAGCTGTTGCATAACTCCTTTACACAACTTGTTACATGACTTCTAGGACTGCCAGTAATTAGTGAAGCCTGCTTTACAGTTTGGTAGCATTTTATTTAGATTTTTTCCTGTGAAATCTCTAGTCATGTCTGTTAGTCATGGTTTCCTGTACAAAAAACTGTTTATATCCTCTGACCCTTGCAATAAAACAGGCTGTTTTTGCAGTACTTTTTAGATTTCTATATGCAAATCTTTTATATTTTTTTATAAATGTAATATTTTTATTGGATCAGTGTACTGGCATAGTTCACATTGTCATATATCAGGGCAGGCAGATGCTGAAAATAAATGGGTGTTATGTAAATGTTGGTGGTTGAATAAAAAATCCAGTGTTGGTCGAGATGCTTCGTAAAGTCAGCAAGTGAGTATTTTTATCTTTAGCTTTCATGTTCATTAAAAAGGGATTTGGAGACACAACAACTTGGAGAGGGTTTTTAGCTTGCAACAGTAGCTGTTGAATAGTGCTTGACGCTTACTTTTTTCCCCAATATGCATATTGTGGGGTTTTTAATTATAAACAATTTTCCATTGCTGGCTGCTCGTTCATGTCTACAAAATATTGCAATATATAAATTGAGTGTGAGGGTCGTCTGCTGTTGTTCAGAGCAACTTTTGACCGTCTACATCTTCTATTAAAAATGTGCTCTGGTCCCAGTTTGATTGAATCATCTCTGTCTGGCTGCTCTTACTGGACAGACCTGATGAATGATTCTTTAACCATGAAAAATTATATTAAGGGGAGGAAAATATAAAGATGTTTCATGTTGTCTTATGCTGCATTCCAACAAGGAAACAAATTTGGGACTTTATTTTATCAATCAGGAAATGATCGGACCCGACCTGACAGGAGTGCTTTCCATACCACCATGATCACTAGGGCTGGGTAAAAAATATCGATATCTCGATTATAATCGATTCTCATTTTTACGAAACGATATCGATTCTTAAATCCCGAGAATCGATTAGTCTAGCCTGTTTTCAGTTAATGGACGGAACATTGAAGGGCACCTCCCATCCAATAAATAGCAATAAGCATTGTGCTTTGGTACTTTTAATATGAAACAAAGTGTCAGATTTCAAAGTATGTTCATTGTATTGCAGTATTCAAACAATAAATGCCGTTAATGTGGAGTGACAGATCGCTGTAGCGCCTCAACAGACGCCGCAGTTTCAGCCGCGCAAAGACATCAATATAACGGCTTGTAAACAATGTCACGTAACGCCACATTTAACTCAGAAAAAAACATATTCAGTGACAGTAAACTCATTAGTCAGCTAGAAAAATGAAGAGGAGCATTTTGCTAAATATATGCACCATATAACATATTCATTATAATTTTAACTGTTCTTCAATGTTTAATTTATGTTTTTTTTATGGCAAAGCCACCAGTTTAAATTTTATATTAAAAAAAAAAAAATAAAAACTAATATTTTGAATTGACGTTTTAAAAACTTCATTAAGTGTAATTTAAGCAGTTGTATAGCCAAAAAAATCAGTCAGTTTTAACCTTCAATATAATAGTAATGTAGTACCAACTGACTCACATGTATATTTTACAAGATTTTAAAGGCAGAGTAAGGGATTTCTGGTAGCCAATGTTGACGTTTGAAATCACCAAAACAAACACTCCCCTACCCCAAAAGGGTCTTGCCCCTATTTTGATAGCTCCTCCCCACATATACGTACGCAACCCAGGCAACGATTAGTTCTGTGAAACAAAGCAAAACCAATGTTACACCGTGTCTACGGACGTGAGCGGCACAGTGCGGCGTGGCGCAACAAATCCCGACAGAAAACTGCTGCAGGGTTCTATTTATGACGTGCTGACACATTTCAAATGGTTTGCAACGGTCGTTTTGTCGTTTGTCCAGTGTAGGCAGACTTTAGCTGTTGTAGACACAGTGTTACTCACCTATTGAGAAGAAACAAAGCAACCTCGGTGTCCGATCACAGGCCTTGCGTTACTTGAGTTCTCTCCAGCGCTGGAAATCTGATCCGATATTTACACGGGTCCTACTTCTTGCCTTATCGTTCCGCAGACGTTTTCCTCTTTTGTTTTTTTATCCGCCATCTCTATCTTTCTGTTGCTCAGCTCGGCTAATGTCCGTCCTGTACACTGAATGCTCTCTCCTCCACATCACGAGTAGACACGCCCCTTACTGCTGATTGGCTGCAAGTTTGTTTTGCGATTCGGCCCGAATCAGTTTTCTAAAGTGTTTTTGAAAAATCACTTACTCTGCCTTTAAGTTATTTTTTTTTTCCTTCAGAAAATTTTGCATGTGTACCAGATATATATCCAAAATAATCAATACTGAATCGAATCGACTTGGGAACCGGATCGAATCGGAATCGCAAGCTGTGATGAAGAACGATCGAATCGTGAAATTTGTGTCAAAACCTAGCCCTAATGATCACCCTCAGAAACGTATTGTCTTGCAAGCCGATAATGAAAGTTGTTTTAGAGGCATTCAGATGAAAGATTATAGAGAAGATTTTATCAAAAATATAAAAGTAATAAATTGTGTCCATTGTTTATAAATGGTACATAATATAATTATAATTTATGCAGTTGTAATCTATATAAAAATGACATTCTAAAACAAAATAAATGTGATGCTGCTTGGGGCACACAGTATATGACTCTGTGCCTGATCTCTGTCACCCCCTGCTGTTGAAAAGACACAATTGCTGCTCCATCCACTGCAATTCAATGGCCCGTCATCAATTATTTCTTACGTAATGTATATTATAGTGTTAATGTATACATGTAACATATATTTTTGATTCTCTCTGCAGCTCTGTTCTGTAACTGCACCGCACCACAGTGTGAGAAGGATGGGTATAAGTGCGAGACCAATGGGGCGTGTGTGGCCTCCACCTCCATCATTAAAGGACAGGAGCAGCATGTGCGGCTCTGCATCCAGAAAGAGGACCTGGTTCCTCCGGGCCAGCCGTTCTACTGCCTCAGCGCCGAGGGACTGATGAACACACACTGTTGCTACTCTGATTACTGCAACAGCATCGACCTCAGACTACCAACCGGTGAGCATCAGTATTTTAATCAATAGCAAAAACAATTAGTGACTTCCAGATGAGGAACTAATGCAGCGTGGTCTCTGTCAGTGACAAATGGACCGGGTTCAGGGCAGGACTGGGGGCCGGTGGAGCTCACTGCAGTAGTGGTGGGTCCGGTCTTTGTGCTGTGTGTGCTGGTTCTGCTGGGTCTCTTCCTCTTCCAGCACCACCAGCGGGCCTACGGTCACCGGCAGAGACTGGAGGTAGAGGATCCCAGCACTGAACACATGTTCCTGGCGAAGGACAAGACCTTACAGGACCTCATCTACGACCTCTCCACCTCGGGATCAGGGTCAGGTTAGTATCGCAGGAGAAAGTGTGCTAGATGGTTTGTTTATGCACGTATACAATAGTGTTATTTTAGTATTATTTTAGTTTACAATTATATTTTTCTTTTTTATATTGTTATATTAGTTAAGTTAGTTTAATTTTATTTCTGTTTTTATGTTTTATGCTTTTTTGTTGTTTTAATATATGTTATTTGTTGTTCGTGGTCATTTTTTTTTCTCCAGTTAGTAATTTTATTGCTTCAGCCTCAGCTTATTTTCGTTAGTTCAATATGTCTTCATTGTTTTCCCTCTAATGTTATGGATTTTTATTTTATTTCCGCGTTATTTAGTTACCAAAACAATAATAACCCTGATGTAACAGCAGACGCACATTGTATTGTGTTTCTCTTCATTTTTTTTTTTTTTTTTTTTTTTTATAGCTATCGTGTTAAGTGTTGTAGCTTAATGGGATGTTCACATGGAGGTTTGGGAGGAAAAACTCCATAATACATCCTACATATGGATAGTATTTTATGGTTTTCCTTACTTTTGCAGAGTGTTAGTTACTATTACATCTTTTTATTTTTGTTTTATATAAATTATATATTTTTTTTGATTGCTTTTTATTTTATTTAGTTTTAGTGTATGGAGAGATTAGTAATTGTATGTGCTTTTGTTTCGGTATTTTTTATTTTTTATATTACTATTAGGTTTCATTTAGTTTAATTTACTTATAGTTTTTATTTATTTCCCGTATGTAATTTTAGTGCTTCAATGTAAACTTGTTTCAGATAGCTAATTTGTTTAATTCTAATTTTTGTATAATTCAACTTTCATCTTAATATTTATGTATTATTTTATCCTAATTGTCTTTAAGAGTTTCACTTTTAGTTAACTATAATAACTCTGCTTGTGCCCTGTATACCCAGTCTTCAGAAATCATGTGATGTTTTGTGTGAAGAAGAGTTTGACATTTTAGTGGCTCACTAATAATTTTTGATTTTTTTTGAGTAATTGCTTATATCTCTCCGTCATAACATTATCAGTGGTTTGATAAAGTCTTTCTCTCTCTCCATCTCACTCTCTGCTGCAGGTCTGCCGCTGTTCGTCCAGAGGACAGTGGCTCGTACCATAGTGCTGCAGGAGATCATCGGTAAAGGCCGCTTTGGGGAGGTGTGGAGGGGGAAGTGGAGAGGAGGAGACGTCGCCGTGAAGATCTTCTCCTCTCGTGAGGAGCGCTCCTGGTTTCGTGAAGCTGAAATCTACCAGACCATCATGCTCCGCCACGAGAACATCCTGGGCTTCATTGCTGCTGACAACAAAGGTAAACTAATGTGCTTTGCACTGTACTGAGCAGTTTTATACAGTAGTATGCATAGTGTTGTCATCTAGGTGTAATAATGTTTAATTCTCTGTCACAGATAATGGCACATGGACTCAGTTGTGGTTGGTGTCAGACTATCATGAGAATGGATCCCTGTTCGACTATCTGAACCGATATTCAGTCACCATCGAGGGCATGATCAAACTGGCGCTTTCGGCTGCCAGCGGCCTTGCGCATCTGCACATGGAGATACTGGGCACTCAGGGTGAGTGTGTCTCAAATTATTGTGTTTTGTTGACAGTAACGTGAACTAATCTTAATAAAAAAAAAAGGTTATTAGTTTGTATGTAAACCAGTAAAACAGGTCATTTCTTCAGTAAGCTGATTTTTGGTATTTAATTTAAGTGAATTGCAAGAAAAGTTAACTGAACACTCACAGTCGATTCCAGGAGAGTCTGACGTTAATGACTCTAATAAACACCGACATGGAGAGCACACAAATATTGGGTCGATAAACCATTTTTAATCAATACTTTTCAGAACAGATCGAATATTTTTAAAATAAAAGATTCCCTTGACTCCATCTGGAATGCATTCTGGGCTGGTCATATTTTTGAAGGATACGTGCAATGGTGACTTAAGACAGCCCACTGTTTGAAACAGTCGTGATGCCTAAAAATATTGTGTATGTGTGCGCTCATGAGGGTGTGGAACACTTTTCTTCTGTGGTCAGAGAGTTTATACCAGACGTGTGTGTGTATGTAGCTGTAATGGTTTTGTTTTGGTCGGCAGGGAAGCCTGGCATCGCTCACCGTGACCTGAAGTCCAAGAACATCCTGGTGAAGAAAAACTGCACGTGTGCAATCGCTGATCTCGGCCTGGCGGTTCGTCACGAGTCTGTCTCCGACACCATCGATATCGCCCCCAACCAGCGCGTCGGCACTAAGAGGTACAGAGTACATTACTGACAGACCTAACAGCCAGGAAAAACTCACATACAAACATAGACGTTACAATAATCTGATCTAAAACATCTGCTCATGCGGTCAGTGGTTTGTGTTTTCAAATATATGTTCTTTCAGTGATCCTGTGTTTGTGTGTGTTTCAGGTACATGGCACCTGAGGTTCTGGAAGAGACCATTAACATGCGTCACTTCGACTCGTTTAAATGCGCTGACATCTACGCTCTGGGACTCGTGTACTGGGAGATCGCTCGCCGCTGCAATGCTGGAGGTGCAGAAATAAATTGAAACCATGTTTCAAAAGGAATATTGAACAGAAAAGCACTTGAAGGTCTTTAAGTTAAAAGTTCAACTGAGAATAATTTTTGTTCTTATTTATGTTTTGTTTGCATTCAGGTATTCACGAAGAGTACCAGCTGCCCTACTATGACCTGGTGCCCTCTGACCCATCCATAGAGGAGATGAGGAAAGTGGTGTGTGATCAGAGGTTACGACCCAACATCCCCAACTGGTGGCAGAGCTATGAGGTGAGAGAGAGAGATCCTCTGCAGCTACTAAACTGGACTTCTCTTCGTTTTCATTTTTATCTGAAGTCCACTTAAAATAACCTGGTATATCTTTGCAAATATGGTGATTTCTGAACTGCCTGCTTTTGCTCTTTTATTTATATGTTCTTTTCAGATTTGGAAGGGAGTGTTGAGTTCTGAAAGATTAGATTTCTACAATTTTTTTCTAATTTTTGGTGTTCAGTAAAAGACTTCAGTAAAATAAGTGCTTAAAACTTCAGAAAGTGTTGTTTGTCCACTTCATGGATAATTCATATTATTAATTAAAATATAAAATTAGCAATTTTATTTTTGCATTTTCTATTTTTACTAGCAATAAACAATACAAAATAGTATATAGATTTAAAATATATATAATCATACTATAAATAAAATATATTTTTTTTACATAGTTATACTATATATAAATAGGTAGTTTAACGATTTAATTTGTATTATTGTTTGTGTTATTATTTTTTATATTATAAAAAAAAATATATATATATATACATGATAATTGTTGATATGTGTGATTTGGAAGCGTGTGTATATATATTATATATATCTATATATAATATATTATAGCAATACACATACCCACACCACAACACACACACAATTTATTATTATTAATAACTTGTATTTTTGTGTCTTGTATATTTTTATATTTTCATGTCAATTAAAGAAATATTAGTTTGATCTTTTCTTTTTTTGGTGTGTAAAGTACAGACTTTTTTTAAAGTTTGTTTTTCATAGCTAAACCGGTTTCTTGCCTCTCACTATAGCATTAAATGCACATTTTATTGTAAATATATTATTTATAAATCTATATGATAGTTGTATATGAAATGTGCATATGTAAATACATACATATACTGTATATATATATATCAACTTATATATTGTATTTGTATATCAAATAAATGTTTTTTTATATTTTTTCCTAAATAACTTAGTAACAGGATACAGGGATGAGTTTGACATTTCTTGATTTAGAAAATTTGATCAAACTTAATTGACAGAAAATAATTGCTGCTTTGTCACTTAACAGTAATTTTATTTTGTTTGTGCAATTAGTGACTTAAAGGATCGTGACACCCTGTTTGTCAGAAGTACAAAAATACATTAAAACAAAAAGCCTGTTTGCTCTGATATGACTGCACATGGTAAATTGGCTCTTGTTCCCGCAGGCGTTGCGTGTGATGGGGAAGATCATGCGGGAGTGCTGGTACGCTAGCGGCGCTGCGCGACTGACGGCTCTCCGTATCAAGAAAACCCTGTCTCAGCTCAGCGTGGACGAAGACATGAAAATCTGAGCGAAACACTACCTTCTGCCAGAAACACTCCGAGCAAAGAGAACGATTACAGACATGCGACCACTCGAAACTATCCTGCCAGTTCTAAAGTATTTCCGTCCACTGAATCGAGACGGGGCCTACCTCACCCCACCGCCAAAACTACTGAACCTACGGTACCCAACAGCCCTCTGCGCTCTCCTCCTCTCTACATCTACTACCGCCCAGCTCGCCAATCAAAATGCACATGTGACTTTATTGATTCTGTTCAAATCAGTTTCACCCCAAAGACCATTTTTCCAACCAGCTCCGCTCATATGTAACCAGTTTTGACTGGCTTGGTGCATTCATTTAGATCAGTCTAGCAGACTACCTCGGTTAACTAAGTAGGTGGAATACACAAACTCCAGTTCAGAGGCGATAACAGGCAGGTTAAGCTGGAAAAGTCACGCGGTGATTTGGTGCAAGATGGCACTGCTAGCGACCGACACGATCAGCTGATTCCTTTCATTACCACATCAAAGCTGTTAGCAAAACAACCTTATTTGCACTTTATCCCAGAGGTTTTGTGAGCGTGACGTGGATTCATCTTGGTTTTGGAATCACACACTGGCACACGAGTCTATTCCTACTACTGAACGGTACGGAGATATCTATTTATTTTAGCTTGTAGATCCTTCATATTGTCCTTATTTTTTTATCACCGTTAGATTTCCTCCTCTCCTCCATGGGCAAACAAAGCTACTGTACATAGTATATTTTTTAAAAGTATGGAAATGTAAATAGCTTACCCTTTTTTTTAATTTCCAAGCCCTTCAACTAAGCTAAAGGTTTAATCGTGTTTTGACATCCAGGAACATCAGAGATGTGAAGCTGTACGGGTTAGCGGTGGTGAAATTACAGGCTTTTGTTAAATTTAGTTTTTATAGTTAAACCTGTTTGTTGCTTTTGACTGTAGCATTAAATGACACTAAAAGGATGCACATTTTATTAGCTGAGGAGTGTTTGGGATTGTTTTGTATGGACTTTAAGATCGTGTTTTTAAGGAATAATTCATGCAAACATAAGAATACTCATTTATTTTTAATGTAAAACACAGAAGGAGATATTGAGAAGAATGTGCAAGCTGCACTCAAAATTGTTTTGAAAACTCCCCATAAAGGATCAGTATGACTTTATGCCATGTTCAGAGTCATCTGAATTCATATGAACTACATCTATGATACTTTTTAGTCTTTTTTTTTGAGCTTGATGCACAGAATTCATGCAATTTAATTGTAAATCAAAAGGTTGCATGAACTTGTCCAATGCTAGAAAGAAAGTAATGCAGGTTTGAAGCAGCCTGAGGGTGAATAATGACAGGATTTTAGGATTTTTGCATGTGAAGGGAAGTTGCGTCGTGATTCTAGGAAATCGATCTGTTTCTTCTTCATGCACTGGGTCTGTAATGAGAAGAACGACTTGAAAATATAACTTGACTTGAAAAGTTTGGCGTCGAAGCGCACCGCTTTACTCCTATTACACTGTATTTATGACTCCTGACAGACATTACGTCTCTCTCATACTCCATGGATAAATACTACTGCCCTTCTGTCCCTCTCCGCTTAATATGCAAGATGTAAATATAGTTTCTATAATGTATGACCTTTTTTATTAATCCGATTTAATTCAGTAGACAGTTGTGTGGTTTTGTGTTTTTTAATGTGTTTTCATTCAGGTTTATTTGTATAGCGCTTTTAACAGTAGGTTTTGAAGCAGCTGTACAGGGGTTTTAGTCTGTGGTCTTTTATTTGATTTTTGATTTGATGTCTAGAGTCTGTGTTTTGACAATCTGAATAAGTACTGTTATTCTCCTTCGTCCATTTGCAACAATTCAGTCACCTTACACTATTAAAATGTCCAGAAAAAGCCAAAAGTGATTGCATATTAGTTGGAAGAACATGTTAATGCTTTCATCTATTTTCATGTTATTTAGATCCAGAATGACAAGCTATCATGTGAAATGTTTGTAACACTGGATTGACACTACTGAGAAATATAAGACGACACTGGCACGTCGGCTGCTGATTGAGAAATCTGTCCGTATCTTATGGGAAATCTTCTTGAATTGGGAATGAGGTCTGGTTTGATCTGTATTTATTTCTACTGTTGAGTTCAGTTTGTACACACGTTTCCAGAAAGCGTGTTGTTGCTGGCAGGATTTGGGCTTCATAAACATCTGCTCCCTCTCATCCACTTGCTGAAGTGAGACGTCTGTCGCCTGGCTGATTATAACAGCTAAACGGTGGCGACAGTGTGATTTACAGCTGTGCAAACAGTCTTAGTCCCGGTTTAGCTTAAGGAAATTTCCTCGATCTTCTGACCTCACAGCAGACCCGTGTAATCTGAGTGTGTTTCCCAAATCTACATGGAGAGACTTTTCAGGAATTTCAGCTTCCAATCATGTACATGGGTGATTATTAAATGGTAATAAATACAGGTTTTCCTACATTTGTCATGTGCTCTTTTTTTCTTCAGAACATTGTGATGTAAATATGGCAAGTGTTCTAACAATAGTAAACAAGCAGTATGTTGTCATACATGACTTTTACACAAGACGTTTGCTTAGATGTTTATTAAAAACTGGTTGAAAAGTTTATCAGATAGCTGATAATGCAAAACTAGTTCACTGGGAAATTAGAAATATAAATGTTTAGAGCCAAAGAACTTAATACAGCCAAATCACAGACTTCAAATAATAGAACCTGATGTTAAAATAAAAGTGAAAATGTTCTCCAATTCAAGTTTCAAAATGTAAAAATCCCATTTATTTTTGCCTTTTAAAGACAATTGTTTAAATCATTACAGATTTCAGAAGCTCTACAAATGGAAAATGATTATATTGGTTAACACGCTGTTAATTTATGACATTCTTAGACATGGATGTATGATTCTAAAAAAGCTTTTTTTTTTGATGCCACAAAATATTAGAAGAGGAGTGTAGTTTTAACAGTCACACATTTAATTGTGTGATCTTGACAAGGTTCGCCAAAGGGTTTTTTTTAAAAACAAGGCAATAAAGCAAAAGTAAATTCTTTGTTTTTCAGCGAGGGCACATTAAACTGATCGAAAGTGGAAGTAAAACATTTGTTACAAAAGATTTATATTTCAACTAAACTGTTATTTTCAACTCTATTCATCAAAGAATCTGAAAAAAAAATGCATCACGGTTTCCACAAAAGTTCTGTTTACCTCCAACATAAGAACTGCAACACAACTGATAAACTTTTAAAAAAGTACGTTTTATTTTGCTTGTGCCTTGAATAAAACATCTTTGACATGAGAGAAATAGAAAACACAGTTCAGGTGTATTTACATATGCATAATGTCTGGCATAAAATGAATAGAGAGAGAAAAATACCAGCAAAATATATTACAATAAAATGATGGAATGTTCTTTTCTCCAAGCAAAACAAGAAGAGTGCGAGTCATCCAGAGCCAATCTCCTGTTTCTCATGTTGGGTTACAAAAGTTTCATCCTACGGTACATTTTAGCTAATTGTGGAAGCACATTTAACTTAAATGATATGACAATTTACCCATAATGCAAGCTGACAGGAGAACAGTGGCTGTCTGATGTTACATCTAGAAAAAAATACTGCTTCCTCGTCACACGTCAAAACACTGATAAAAGCCATTGAGATCATGGGGCTAAAAACAACTGAAGCAGAATAAAATCAGTAGCAACATGTTAAGAGCAAGTGGAAGTAAAACACAATAAACATTGTCTGTCCAGTCCAAAACAACCAGGGAATATCAAGATTCAAATCAAAATGTGTTATGATATACTAAATATATTTGATGATAATGTTATGGAGCTGTATTGGGTTTTCCAATGCTATAAATATTCAATGGTTAATATTAAAACATTTCAGCAAAGCACTCCATGTTCACATTATAAAGGAAGTTGAAATGGCTCTTAGTGCTGAACTGGTTTGATGTTCAGAGAAACTGGATCAGAATGAATCAATGAAACTTCCTCTGCATATTGCCAGAGTGTGTGTGTGTGTGTGTCATATCAGTGTGTAGTGCAGAAACATTCGATTCAGATGAAACGTTACCCTGCAAAACTGCAACCAGATCAATAACGGAAGGTTTCAGTCTCTCAGTATGAAGTCGCACACTCCGCTTCTTCACCACTGACACTTAAACACCTGCACAAAAACTACATGACCATCTCTGGTTCAAGCTTCACCTCAATCTCATCTGATTTCCTTCTGTGAAGGAAATAATGTGAAAGACGGCTGTCACATCAGCAAAAAACAGTGTGCCGAGTGACATAACTAAAATCATTTGAATTCTGTCCAATTAAAATCCCTGAAGTGGTACGAAGGCTCTATTATTAAAAGAGTTTGTTCTTAGAAAAGCGAAGCATCTCTTTCTTCACTCTGATGAATGGGTTGTGCTTGTGAAACGCCGGTGTTTGGGATGGCTGTGTGTCATAGACGTCTCGATCGATCCTTTTTCTGGAACATCTTCTGGCTTATTGAGAGACACACTCCTTCACTCTTCTCTACTTCCATCAAGCACTTCCTGAAGAGGAAGAAAGAAGTAAAGGCTGTCGACACATCAAAATAATCAATCACGAATGAATCGGTCCAACTAGCATTAGCTGCAGGATTTAAAATGAACAGCTAAATGTTCAATCTGTAGTCATACGGTCAACTCTAAAGGCACATTTTCCTGTTTTTTGGAGTTTGACAGACATTCAACTGTCATATGGAAAAGGCTGCGTTCCACAGAAATAATAAGAGAATACAAGCACGTATCATAACGTAGTCTTACCGTCGTCTCCATTGGTGAGCACCAGCGCCTGTAAGATATCAGACAGAGACACGATGCCTTTCACAACCTCCTGCTCATCCACGATCACTAACCTGTGAACCTGAAAATCATGTTTACATGATCAGAAATTGAGTTACAGTCTTCATCTGCCCAGCCAAGTATTCATGGCAAAATGCACAGCTGAAGGTTTCATTTATCAAAACAATCGGTAACAATTTAGTATAGGGACCAATTCTCACTATTAACTAGTTGCTTGTTAGCATGCAATTTATTAACATATTAGCACTTTTAAAGAACATATTCTGCATGACCATATTCTACATCCTAATCCTACCCAATACCTAAACTTAACAACTACCTTACTAACTATTAATAAGCAGCAAATTAGGAGATTGAGGCAAAAGTCGTAGTTAAAGGTTTGTTAACAGCAAGAATTAGATCTTAAAATAAAGTGTGACCAAAAAACTATAAAAACTGTAATAGTATGTATTTGTGTAAATATATGCATATTTTTCAAATAAATGATGTTCTTTTGAACTCTCTATTCATCAACTTTTGATTCTATTCTGAACAGAATATCTATATATTCAGGTGTGTGTTCCTCACCTCGGCCTCCACTAGTCGGCTGATAATGGCTTCTAGTGTCTCACTGGCTCGGCAGGTGAGCACACCCTCAAAATACTGCGAGCGATGCTGGAGGGCTTTAGTCACAGTGATGTCCAGGTTATTGTATGTCTTCTCAGCTGCCAGATTCTGTGTGATGACATGAAAACCAGATTGAAACAAACATATGCAGAGAGATCCAACAAAGAGACTTACACACATGTTATTCAACTAAATGTGTGCCTTATTCATTTTGAAAATATGTTGTTGAATAGTTTACCCAAAAATGTAAATATCTATCCATAATGTTGCTTTCTCTAGTGAGCTGTCTTGTTTGAACCAGGAGAGAAATATGCACAGATCAAGCACAAGCCAAAACAGTTCTAAACTAATATGTGGGTGGATTTTGATGTGAGAGGACAACAAGAGACGGACATTTTCCACTGGAAGCGTTTTTATGAATTACGGACTCGTATTTTGGCAACGGAAGCAACAGTTTGAAGATAAAAACGTCTTGATGGATTTGTTTTTTTTACAAACACACAGCTTTTGGCTTCACAAGACATTAACTGATGGACTGGAGTGGTGTGGGTTACTTGTGAATTATTGTGATGTATTTATCAGCTGTTTGGACTCTCATTCTGACGGCACCCATTCACTGCAGAGCATCCACTGGTGAGCAAGTGATGCAATGCTACATTTCTCCAAATCTGATGATGAAACAAACTCATCTACATCTTGGATCAGAATTTTCATTTTTGGGTGAACTAAAATTCCTTTAAGATTTTAAATTAAGTACATAATGTAAAAAAAACAAAAACAAAGATCATGAACTGTAGTGGCTGCATTCACTCAAGCTGATCAATACAACAAACACCAGAGGCTTTAAACACACACCAAGTCCAATCAAAACAGAAACACCATCACACACACATTCAATGATCTAACTCCACCAGCACAGCTCAATGTCCACCGCTCAAGTTAGAAACAACAAACACACAAGATGTCCTGCATCTTCAATAAACAAGCTACAGGTAGTCCAAAATGCAGCGGCTAGAGTCCTTACCAGGTCAAGAAAATATGATCATATTACCCCAATTTTACAGTCTCTGCACTGGCTACCTATTCAGTTCTGTATCATTTACAAAATATTATTACTTGCCTATATGGCCCTTAATGGGTTAGCTCCTGCTTACCTAACTAGTCTTCTACCACGCTACAATCCATCACGCTCTCTAAGGTCGCAAAACTCTAGACTTTTGTTAGAACCTAGGATAGCAAAGTCCACTAAAGGAGGTAGAGCTTTTTCGCATTTGGCTCCCAAAATCTGGAATAGCCTTCCTGATAACGTTCAGGATTCAGACACACTCTCTCTGTTTAAATAAAGACACATCTCTTTGGCCAAGCAAATAATGCATCTCATAATCTTGTACTGCAGATATATCTAATCAAATGCACATTATTATTTTTTAGTTTGGGTTAAACAAATCAATTTTGGTTGGAACAGCAGCTACGCTAATTTTGTTTGTATTTGTTTCTCTGTTTCTGCTGGGATTGACATGCCGTGGTAACTAGGATTTACACAAGCTTCAGTCTGGATCCAGAACACCTGAGAAGAGATGATGCAACTCCTCAGAGGACCTCAGAGGATGCCAACCCTGAAACAACTTACAGAACTACCACATTTTGCTATAAGTTTGATTGCATCATATAATAATTGCTGTTAAGTGTGTTCATCGTCTGTTTTATTACGTCTTTAATTGATTTTTCCGTACATTTCTGCCATATGTACATTAACTGACATTCACCACTGATAAACTACCACTAAATATTGTAGAAACTTAATTTGCTGTAAAGTTGCTTTGCAATGATTTGTATCGTGAAAAGCGCTGTACAAATAAACTTGACTTGACTTGACACTATCAAAATGCAAACTTGGAAGTAATGTCAACACATGCCCTGTCAGAATAAACGAGAGGGAGAAACCATGAAAATACATCCAACGAGGAGGGAGAAAAAAATCAATGTAATTTATAATATAATTAAAAACATTAATTTCCACTCACCATTTTCATCAACCACAGGAAGGGCAGAAACTCTCTGATCCACGAAGATACCGAGCGCGGCGTAGAGCGGCGTATCCGAGTGAACCACTGCGATGTTGTGAAACGTCCCGATGTTCAACTCCTCCAGAGTTTGAGACAGAAACCCAGGCTTGGGCATCTCAGATATCTGGGAGAGAACAATAACTTAAACATGAAGATAGTGTTTCTAGAAAGAAAACAATATTCCAAGTTGTGCCAATAGAAGAGTAAAGGGGAAATTTAGCAATAATTGCTTAAAAAGTTGTGACAGAATTACAGTAACCACTCTGTGTCACACCATTACCAAATAAATGAATGTCTATACTTAATTGAATGAAGCCCAGGAAACATTCAGTGAGTATTTACAGGGCAGGAAACTTACAAAGAGTTTCAGGAATTTGAGGATCCTCTTGTGTGTCAGGATGTAGAGTGTGTTTCCGGTTAGAGGATCAATGACGGGTAATCTGTGGATCTTATGCTTCAGTAGAGATGAAACTGCATCATATAAGCTGAGACGGAGAGAAAAACATCAGACGTCATCGCAACTCTCCAACAAAACCCATTCAATCTGCACTCTTACAAACTCTTACCTGGCATTGGGCGATATGCTGACGAGAGGTTTGAAGGAATCTTGTAAGTAGACCTCTATAAGAAAATGAACAGATCAGTCATAGGCTGACATATCAGAGAGTAAACATCATGAACATCATTCCCACCCCGTCTTCCAGGTGTCGATGTGTGCGCTGGCGAACCAAGCTGCACCGAACACACCAAAGCAGACGCTTGAAACATTCCCAGAAAACCGATAAAAACGTCAATGGAAAAAGCAGACTTACCCGAGGAGACTTGTAATAGCGATGAAGTATATTGATGAAATCTGTGATGGTCAGCATACCTAAAATAGAAAATGCGTAAGAGACACCAGACGCTGAAGCTGCAGAGAGATATAGATATAGATATATATAAGATAAATAATAGATATATACACACCAGTGTTATTTTGACAGCACATTCCTATTAGTTTAGTCTATAGTCTTTTTACTAAATGCCATTTAGTTTTTTACGATTTTATTCATCTGAATTGTTTTAGTGTTTTTGTTTAGTCGACTGAATATCATACGTTTTAGTCGAGTACTCGACTGTAAATTTAGTCGGCTAAAATCTAATGGGTTTAGTTACAGTGTAAATGCATTTATTAAGCATTTCACTAAAATTTCCAAACTCATTATATATGTTTGATATTAAGGTTTTATCATGATAGCCACCGGTTTAACTGCGGTGACACACAACATGCCTTTATGTTGAAATTAAATAAAACCACGTCTCATAAAGAACAAGAACATGGTCTTCTTTTTAATGAAATACCAATGTTATATAGGCTAATTATGCATTCTTTATAGCAGCTTGTTTACCATATTCTTCATTCTTTCAAGCAGATATTTATTTCTATAAATAAATTTAGATTAATCTTTAGGGCTACTAAAGTTTTTCAGTCAAGAACAGTGCGTGATTTTCTGTTTTTCTTTTGTTGCTTGATTAACATCAAGGACTCGGACAAGAGCAACTAAATTAGACTACTGTCCCTTTAAAACTGAATGCACCGCTGCAATGGATGCAATGTACTAATACACGTTCTCCTTGCTGTTTACGTTCACTTAAGACGTAATCAAAGGTGTTTACGTGAACACTTGTCAAAACAGACAATTCGACATCATTTTGTGTGTAATTCTCCGTTCATGCGACGCGAAAGAGTACTCGCGCGCTGTGAGAGGCGCTTTCTGTGTGTGTGCTTCAGTGTCTGTGCTCAGAAAACCGAACCGAGTTCAGTTCTCTCTTGCATCGTCAGATTTATCCATATGTCTGCTCTTCTCTTACTCCCACATATTGACATTTTTGAACGTTTTATGCAACGTGCAGCAAGTATGTTAGCTTATGTCCCGCCGGTTCATATGTACGCATCTAACCTCCGAACCACGCAGCAGATTCCTTCTGAATGAATCTTTTCCCAAATCGTCCCTCCCTAACATCTTCGTCTCGTTTTTATTCATTGACAAAAATGTCAATAGATTTACATCATAGTTTTTGTCGTTCAAAAAGAGTTTTAGTTCATTATTGTCGTATGCGAAAAAAATGTTGACGACGAAAATTATTCGTCAACGAAATTAACACTGATATATACACACATATACTGTATATACAGTATATATATATATATTGTATAGTCACAAATAATAACAATAAATTAAAATTTACCAAAAAAAAAGTTTGCTTACCAACAAAGCATTGCTTCGTGCTGTCCCAGAGAGGCGCTGCTCTCACCCCATTAGACACTAGAGCAAAGAACGCCTTCTTCACCTGGTAACCATACAATCATAAATTAAGCAGCAGGCACTCAAACAGCTTAAATGTCATGAATGTTGACACAAAGTACAGAGCAAATATATCCAACCCCTAAAGTCAACATGAAATCAATACTGACCACATTTCTTCATGCATGTGCCTGGTCCTAATATCAATTACTCATATCATTCCAAATATTGTGGGTGTGTGTTTATCAAAATGTAATACTGTGTTCTTTCTCTTAAACAATTTACCTTTCCTGCTAACATCACTTGTTATATAAATAATGTTTAAAAAATAGTCAAAATGCTATTTAGCCATGGTTTTAGCAAATGCACATTCAGTCTGGCTTTATTATGGAGTGGAACGGACACTTTACATATCCAATTAATTATAGGAATGGTTCATCCAAACATGAAAATGTCCTCACCTTCAGGCCATCCAAGATGTAGATGAGTTTGTTTCTTCATGGGATCAGATTTGGAGAAATGTAGTGTCTCATCAGTGTCTCAGCAATGGATGCTCTGCAGTGAATGGGTGCCGTCAGAATGAGAGTCCAAACAGCTGATGATATCTTGATTGACTTGTTTCTTACAAACATGCAGCTTTTGGTTTTATGAGATGTTAACTGATGGACTGGAGTGGTGTGGATTATTGTGATGTTTTTATCAGCTGTTTGGACTCTCATTCTGACGGCACCCATTCACTGCAGAGCATCCATTGCTGAGACACTGATGCAATGCTACATTTCTCCAAATCTGTTCCGATGAAGAAACAAACTCATCTACATATTGGATGACCTGAGGGTGAGCACATTTTCATCAAGCTTTCATTTTTGGGTGAACTGTTGCTTTAATAAGAAGTAAAATCAAGTTTGCCTTTTTTCACACAGAAATGTGAAAATATTATGGAAATGCATGGGTTGTAATCAAGGTTGCACAAGTAACAACATTTGTTTTCTTCCGAGTACCCACCTGTAGAGAAGTGTCGAAAACCACCAACTTTGAGCTGGTGGGCACCAGGTCATAGCAGCGGTGGGACTTCATGAAGCGGGTGTACACATTATACTCAGGATCTGGTTTGAAAGAGAGGGAAAAACCAAACCTGAAAAAAAGTATAGTCTAAAACATTAAATCCCGAGCAAGCATTAAAAACAACCAATGAAAATATGAGAGAAAACGTGTCAGAGAACAAAGTGTCACAGGATACTTTTGCTGTCACTTTAGTCTCAGATTTCACTCCAAACACTGAAGTCAAAGCCCTGCTCGGCTCTGCTTTCATACCTCGCACATGAGCTGCAGGTGATCGCAGGACTACAGTATCATCTTTATTTATTCACATTCTTACCCTCTATGTGCGCCTCCTTTTTACCATCCAACTCATCTAGAACAGCAGGAACCTGAAAAACAGATGTCAATGTGTGAACAAAGCTCGTTTTTGTTTTTTTACTTAAAAATGTTAACCCTGTAAATCCTGGCAAATGAATTCATTGTTTTTAAAAAAAATCACATTTTTAAAGAGAAGTTTATTGAACCTTTAGACAACATGTAACAAAACTCCTCAAAAGCCTGATGATCATATTTGATGCTAACAGATTTTTCAAAGAAATTATGCATGTACTGTATACTCAAGCGAAGTTGCTTCGGCCCAGTAAGTGTTCATTTTGAAATGGCAGTATCAACGTTATTTTTATGCTTACAATATAAAAATCAGTAAAGATTTCACAGCAAAAAGACACTGAACAACCTGAAGCTGGACTTTGTACAATGATACTAAAAGGCCTTTTCCTTGCTAAAAAAAAAAGTATAAACTATCAATCAGACGACAGAAGGCATGTAGTAGATTTAGTTTTTTTGATCATGTTGATCATTTAGAGGCCTCTAAAAATTGTTTATCAAATATAACACAGTAAGAGAGAGTTTAACATATTTAAATCCTAGTTTGTTATGCTAACGGACCAACGGCCTAGATGTGTCTAGTAAATACATATTAGCCAGACGAGTTAACAGCAGGACAGTTCTGCTTGCGTTAACCCTCCTGTTCTGTGCACATTTCACCCCGGTTTTTTAATGCTGTGGTCAAACTGAGCCCAAATACCCTCCCCCCCCCCCCCCCAATAGTCATAATTCTCAAATTGATAATATAATTTATTTTTATTTACCGGTACTTACACTTCACCTACCCGATATTTTAAATACATTTTTAGGACAAAACATAACTTTTAGTTTTTTATATATTTTATTTATTTATTTGCTTCATTTACAAAAAAACCCCATTGTTCTCAGTTTCTGAGATTTGCTGCTTTCACAGAGAATGAGTCAATGTCTCTATGAGGAAAACAGCTCGTTTTATGTTTTTGCAAATGTAAAAATGCAGAAAGCTTTGTGTGAGGAGTAGGGTTTGGGGAATGAAAACACAGTTAGTACAGTATAACAATTATTATGGAAATATTCTCCATATAATATAGAACAATACTTTTTGACAGATGCTTGTACAAATGTGTGTACAGTGTTTGCGAGCACATTATTGTATGAAATAGTATAAAGGTATATGAAACTCTGAAAAGGACAAAATTTGGCTTTCATATGCAGAACAACAATAATAAAATGTAAACTTAAGCCAAGGCATAAATTATATTTACTCAGATATTTTGTCATGAGAGGCAATCATGAGAGAGATAAAACCCAACAGATATTTATTCTGAATTTAATGTTTACTCTTTTTTCCACCAAAAACAAAAGTGAAGGGTTCAAAATGACAGCAGACATCACCAAATGGGTCAAAATGTGCACCGCCACTTTAAAACCCCAATCTTTGTAACCCAAGATTCATGTTTACGAATGCGTCTAATACATTTAGCAAAAGTATATAAAATATATATTTTTTTTTTTTAAGTCAAAGTTGCTTTTTGACCCCAGACATCACAGGAGGGTTAAAGTATTCAAGTTCTTATACATTAATACACTCTTCTTGTTTTTACTCCATAGCTTCAGACATTCAGAGAGTAACCTCAGAGCTCGAGCTGTATGTTCCTCTGAGAGCAATAACTGAGAAAGCTGACAGAACTTACTAGCGCCAATATTATGTTAAGATAAACACTGATAATAAGATAAACACAGCAGAAAATACAGCACTACTAGTGTAACAGAAAACTGACACCATACTAGAGTAACAAGAGCAAACTAACGAAGTAGTTACTAACTTAGAGTAGCAGCAGTAAATCTGAGCGATATTATAGTAATAATAATAAACTCAGTGCTAGTTTAACTGCCCTAAACTAGCAGCACAGCACTAACGCAACTATAACTGGCTTCATATGAATGGAAAATACTACACGACACATGCAGGAGCCCTACTAATAACACTTAGGCTCTATCTAAACATTTTTACCGATTTTAGTTATTTCGCATATTTGAACACAGTGACAAACAAACAAACAAACCGCCGCTAGTTTAATTTCTCTCGTCTGTCAGATCAACTGTCTCAGTTTAAACTCGCTCTACTTACACACTCCATGACCCATTCACGGTCTGAAGACGCCGATGCTGTTTACTTCAGATTCGGAGTGCGCAAATGTACTTTAATTCGGTCCCCGAGAGCTAAAATGATGTTTAATTCGCTGAGGGTCCGGCGACTCGCTCGCTTCGAGGATGAGGAAGACCGCGAGGAGGCCGCGACCGGATGTGACGCCACACACGTCTGCGCGCGTCTCCATAATAATAACAACACACTTTATTTTATTTATTTATTTATTTTTCTCTTTGTCTTCCTATGTAATTTTTATATTCATAATGTCATCCAATGTTACATTAATAGTTGAATGTTGTTTATACTTGCAATAATAATAATAATAATAATAAAAAATATAGATAATAATAATAACAAACACACCGATTGTCTGACGCTATGCTCTGTTTTATTTGTCTATTTTCATTAATAAAAAAATTAAATAATAATAATAACAACAACTTTCTGGACTTTTATAAAGCGTTCGACACAACTGAACATGAATTCTTATTTAAAACTATAACGCTTTTTGGATTCGGAAATACATTTTTGAATGTAGTTGAAATGTTTTACAATGATATGAATAGTTCTGTAATACTTAACACTTCCAGCTCTAAAAGATGTAACTTTAACCGTGGAGTTCGTATGATTTATGCTCCTTTTGTAAAAATGATCACATTTATTTTTTTGATTGTAAAATTACCAACATTTTTTGGAAGGAATTGGCAGAATTTATTTTCAATCCAGTAAAGGATAAATACTGTTTTTCTTTAAAGGATACTATTGTGTACTATGAAAACAATGTTAACAAAGGTCTTGAATACCACCAAATGTGGCCTTTATTGTTAATCTTTGTTTGATTATGGGCAAATGCCATATACATAAACAGAAATGGGCTAAAGGAAAACCCAACTTTTTGTTATTTCAGATAGATATGAAAAATTATATTGAGTTACTACTTGGGTTGAAAAATAGTAAAGCAAAACGCACTAGGTAGTCTATGTGAAGCTTTTCTGTTATTGAGATGATGACTATACCTGTTCTGTTTTTTTTTGTTTTTTTTTATTATTATTATTATTTAGGATTTATTTTTTACATGCATTATTATTTATATCATACTGATCTTTTCTCTTCTTTTTTGTAGTTTATATTGTTCCAGTACCTTTATATATTATGTGGAAATAAAACCAACAAAAAATAAACAATACATAAGCAGTCCTGCTAATAAACTGTTTTACATAAATTAAATAGTAATAATGATATAACAAAACAATTGTGTCTTTGAAGCTCAGTCATGAAAAAGAGGGCAAAAACAAACGTGTTGCTTTTATTAATTTTGTTCAGTATATATAAAATCAATCAATGCAAATAACGGGGATTAAACCTAACTTAGTAACCTAGAAATATAGCTATATATATATATTATATTATATATATATATATATAGCTAATATATATATATATCTCTATGTATATAGCAAGTTGTCAATTAAAATGGTCTTGAAGTTTATCAACACATATTTGCAGAAAAGTTTCTCCTGAAAGATGAAGTTTTTGTGGATTTATTCAATACATTTCTAAATCTTCCAGTAAGATGAAATCTTATATCTGCTCTTGATTTTCAAATCTTTAATGAGCTGGTTATTTTGGACTGATCACACATGTTTGTCCTGTTTTTAGGTGTTTGGGCAAACGCCTCTCTACATGCTCAAAGAGAACAAGTGGTTAATGTGGCCAAATGTGACCTTTGCTCAGGTAGAATATTAACCAGGGTACAATAGCTATTGGCCAAAACATTTAATATCTGTAAATATATTTACTGTCAGGTAAACACTGGAGCATTTCTTAAATGGTTAGAGACGCATCAGATCAACAAACTGAGCTCTATTCTCTGCACAGAGATTCTCGACTTTGTATCCTCTAAATCCACAGCTAATCTTACATTCACATGACAATTTTTTGTGGATATATTATCTCTTCTTCATGTCTGGTGTGTTTCGCATTAAAGGAATAGTTCACCTACACTCTTAAAAATAAAGGTGCTTCACGATGCCCTAGAAGAACCTTTTTGTCTAAATGGTCCATAAAGAACCTTTAACATCGAAGAACCTTATTTCGCCACAAAGAACTTTTTGTGAAAAAGAAGGTTCTTCAGATTACAAAAAGGTTAAGAAAGTGATGGTTCTTTAAAGAACCTTTGACTGAATGCTTCTTTGTGGAACCAAAAATGGTTCTTCTATGGCATCGCTTGAAGAACCTTTTGAAGCACCTTTATTTATAAAATGAAAATTTGATGAAAATGTCCTCACCCTCAGGTCATCCAAAATGTAGGTGAGTTTGTTTCTTCATCAGATTTGGAGAAATGTAGCATTGCATCACTTCCTCAGCAATGGATGCTCTGCAGTGAATGGGTGCCGTCAGAATGAGAGTCCAAACAGCTGATAAAAACATCACAATAATCCACAAGTAATCCACAGCACTCCAGTCCAGCAGTTAACATCTGGAGAATTGAAAATCTGCATATTTGTAATAAACAAATCCATAATTTTTAACTTCAAACCGTTGCTTCTGGCCAAAATACGAGTCCTCTATCCACAAATCTGGTTTCTCCAGGGAGAAAGTCATCTAATCTGAATCAGGAAAGAAATCTGCACAGATCAAGAACCGTTTATGAGAGAAAACAGTCCAAAACAGTTCAACAAGTATGTGGATTTTAATGTGAGAGACAACAAGGGATGGACTTTTTCACTGGATGAAGCGTGATTTTGGATTATGGGCTTGCATTTTAGCTGGACGAAAGTCATACAGGATAGGAGTAATTAATAACAGAAGCCTCTTTTTTGGGTGAACGAACCTTTTAAATCTTTGGTGTTCTCACTGCTGCCTCTAGATGACAGTGTAACATTAGCAGAGTCTCCATTAGTTCTGCTGAAGCCACACATCTGCTCTTTTCATGTGATTAAACAAGAGCATGTGAATTTAAGATGTGCACATACGTGATTAACATGTGAAATTGAATGTGAGGGATGGAAAAGAGTGAACACATTTCAGAAGTGCAAAATAAAAATATATTTTTAGATTAATTGGTTTGACATGTTCAGAGGTGTTTGTGTGCATCTCTGCTTCTTTTAATTTTTTCACAAAACTATTTCCTTGCCCATCACTCAATATATGTTGACACCATCACATAGATATTATGTCATAAAATATTATGTCACATATTTATCTAAATATTAACAAATCTGAACATACAGGATGCTTTTAACTGATTTTCACTTCAATCAATTATCTCATGTTGCCAGCTGACAACGTTGAGAAAATATATACCAAAAACATATTTTGCACATTAAAAACCATTTTGTTGTTCTGGTGTTAAAACAACCTATACTCAAAAAAAAAATCCTAAACAATTTTCTTAACAGTTTGTGATGAAGAAAATAGCAAATGACAAAAAATCTGAGCACAATTACACTATAAATATCACCAGTATCATAAAGAATAAATCAATAAATTACCAGTATACCTGTGTGATCTTGTTGATCTCATAGCTTTTGAAAAATGGAAAAAGGTAAAGAAAAGAAGACCATCAGTAAAAAATGTTATTTTTTCAAATAATGAAGGGTAAAATTTGGCCCATTTGAAAAGAAATGAATGCAGTTTAATACTGATCATTCCCTCTATTGTACAGAAATCATGATTACATCTACAACATGTTCCTTTATATTAAAAATTAGGTAGCCGCCTTTAATTACTTACCATGAACTTTCTTTATTGTATAAAAATATAATATCATATTAGTATGCAGGGCAATGTTTTACATATCAAAAAATTAATTTACACTGGTAATTTGAATTCAACTTTCTGTAAGGCGGGATAAGTAGGACAGGTCAGTGGAGGATCCGTGTGTGTGTGTGGTGTGTGTGTGTGTGTGTGTGGAGGTTCATTCTGAAATTACTCTATTGTGAAACACTACAAAAGCAATTATAATGAAGTGAGAGTGTTTTCTGTCCTTCACCGTCAGTGACACTGCGGCTCTGCACGGAGGAGAAAACAATGAAAGAACATATGCAGGCCATATTTCATGCCAAAATCAAAATTACTACATGTATTATTCATATTTTGCTTAAACATAATTTAATGGGTAAATCTCATCATTCGCATTCATGTAACATGAAAAACGTGCAAACTGAACATTATTTAAAAAGTATTTATACAACATAGCAGTATTTGTTTTATGCTGATTGACATAAAAAATTGACAGAATGATTCAAATATTCATATACCATGAAAGTTAACAGAATTCATCACTGGAGCAAATTTAGTATTTCAGAAATACATATGTTTAAATATTGAATTCAACATTTAATAACCAGAAATGACATACATTTCAATAGGTCACATACTTTGCTATCTTGCCTATATGTCGTTTGTTTAATATGATTGTTCTGATATGTTAATTGTTGAATAAATAAATTATATTTAACATTTTCAAAATGAATAGAAATTGTGGGGACAGTTGTTATACAATTGAATTGTTTCATATATATTTTTTAAATGTTTGTACTCACTGTGTTTTTTTTTTGTTTGTTTGTTTTTTTGTGCGCAAGTAAGATAAGTGTCCAAGTCTACCAAAATCAATTACCATGGTATTTACACAGTAGACCACTCTAAAATGTTTCAAAAACATGGCATTATCTTAACCAAACTTTAATATGTACCATGGTACTGAATGATTATCATATCCATATACCATGCTATTTACTTCAAACTTCAAAGAATACCATATTTTATCAGGGTCCAGAAAACATGATATTAACATGGTGAAAAAAGGTTAACAAGGTAAAAGTAACTGAGGGTCTATATTCATTTCATGATTCAAGCTATTTATTTACAGCTGTCTGTGTATTTAACTGCAATAGGAGAACGTTTTTAAACCACTTCAACTTCAACATTTCACTATTCACTATTAAAGTATATTTTAATGCTGTAATCAATTGTGTTTGATTGCCATGTTTAATTTTTGTGCCCCTCATCAGACTGCTATAGGTCTCTTTGGATGATTCTGTCGAAATCTCATTTCATAAGGATCAAACATTTCATATTCAGATCAAACAATCTCTGATCCTGGACATCAGCAGCACTGAAACTCACTGTGGGATGAGAGTTGCTCTTCACACACACACACACACACACACACCACACACCACACACACACACACACCCCCACACTCCACACCAACACCCACTCACACACACACCTCCACACACACACACACACACACCACACTCCCACACACACCACACCCACACTCACCCACACACACACACACACACACACACACACACACACACACACACACACGCACACACACACACACACACACACACACACACACACACACACACACACACACACAACACACACACACACAGAGAGAGAGAGAGAGCCGTTGGCTGAATGTCCATCACAGCTGTGTGAGAGTGGAGCCAGAGGGCGAAGTCGGGCCATTCCTTTCTCGAAAAGTACTCTTTATTACACAAATGTTCCTGAAAAAGGGTGAGTGAGAAACATGTCAGAATTCCCTGTGGAGGAGTTCATTCTGTTTCACAGAGCCACGGGTGAACCTACCTCGTGGACCTCCCTCATCTCTCTCTCTCTCGTCTCCTCTCTCAACACCCACAGGCACACCACCCCAACACTCACCCAGCCACACACACACACCACACCGCCCACCACACACACACACACACACCACCCCCACCCACACACACACACACAAAACACAACACACACACAACCTGAGACACAACACACACACAACACACACACAACACACACACACACACCCACACCCCCACCACACACACACACACACACCCACACACACACACACACACACGTCTGCAAGTTTCAGAGGGATTTTACTCTGCACTGAGTTTATACCTTTAACAGGAAATCACAGTCAAATGATCATTTACTGACTTTAACATAAATAAAAAAGACACTTTAAATGTAACAGCTCATTTGTACATTTTCAGGCTTTATTTTATTGAAAAAAATATTAAAACTCACCATCTTAAATCATATTAATACTGATAATTATACTTTGTCTTGAGCGTAGATGTTCATTTTGTCAGCTTCTACAATGAAAAACTGACAATTTGCAAAAAAATAAAATAAAATCAAAATATATAGGCATAATAAATATATTTAATTTCATTTTCTTTTCAAACAAAGTATTTTTTCTTGCTAATATTGATTTATTAATAATACATTTCTTTCCTCATTATAACTTTCCATCTTCCCTTTTATATTGCCTTTATTTTTTATTGATAATTTATGACAGATGCACAAACATAACTTCCAACAAATGTGAATAAAATAGCAAAACGAAAATCACTGTGACATGATATTGGAGGGAAATCAACGTCAAAGACATCAGCATTATCAGTAAATTCTGTTATGTTTTGTGGTGTTGCTCGGTTTGTGTCACTGCCAAGTAAAACTTTTAAGTTTTAAATGTCTTAAAGTAATGGTTTGAAGTTAATGATGGATTTGTTTCTTACAAACATGCAGATTTTCTCTTCTCCAGATGTTAACTGCTGGACTGGAGTGCTGTGGATTACTTGTGGATTATTGTGATGTTTTTATCAGCTGTTTGGACTCTCATTCTGACGGCACCCATTCACTGCAGAGCATCCATTGATGAGACACTGATGCAATGCTACATTTCTCCAAATCTGATGAAGAAACAATCTCATCCTAATCTTGGATGATCTGAGGATGAGGACAATTTCAGCAAATGTCCATTTTTGGTGAACTATTCCTTTAACTATCATCGTGTTCAACTAACCCCAGAGTCTCACTTATCTTGTCTTTAAATACAGCAAAGGTAGTACAAAGTCCAGATTGACACTGTGATTTGTCCATGTGTCCACTGCTGAAACGAGACATCACAGCATCATCTGCATCTGTCTGCCGACATGCCTAACGAGTCTTTCATCCGACAGCTCGACTTACTGTATCTGGTTAACAGCTGCCTGACATATGTGACGCCTTTACATCACTATTCTCCAAGGATTCCAGAATTCTTCACACAAGCAACATCTCTGCATCTCACTGTGGAATATTAGTGAGACTCTAAAGTGAGTTTTCCAGGGAAGTCTGTCATTCTGCCGGTTTGTGTTACAAATAAAATCTGTAATAATCTTTCAAACAAGCAGAAACAAACATAATATATGGATGACAATAAATAAACTAAATGATTAATGAAGTGAGATTTATTAATGTGACTTTCTAAAGATGAATTTGCATGTACTGTTATTTAAAAGTCACTGCAAAAATGTCTCAGACATTAAAGTCAGTTCTGAGAAAATCTCCTTTTATTACGTAATGGGGAAATAAAATGAAGTGTCCAAATATTTTATATTATATTTCTATTATATGGGGGATTTCCCCCAATCTCATTAGCATTACTCTAATATGCATATATATATATATCTAATATATATAATATCTTTATACTAATATATATATATATATAAAAAATTTTTTTTTTTTTTTTTTAAATACGATATATATATATATATAGTATTAAATTGTACTATATTAACATATTTATATATCTGGTAGTATTATTTGTAAAGTCTTTAATTTAAAACTTTGGATGCATGAATTCATCTTAATCAGTCATATATTTATTATACTTTTCAAATTTCATTTTCATTGTAGTTTATGCTTTCTTTTGTCATTTTATTATTATTATTATTATTTTCAGTTTTAGTTTTTGTACTTAAAACTTATTTTATTTCATTCAGTAGCCAACGCACATTGCACATTTTATATTTAGTACAATTTTTTTTTTGTATTTTATTTCAGTTTATTCAATGAAAAAGCGTTTTTATAGTTTTTTTTAGTTTTAGCTCATAACGTTTCTCTCACATTAGCAGCGTGAGGCATGATATTTTGTCACATCAGGACACAGCGGGTCCGGTGGCCCTCAGGAACCTCCAGCTATCTGTCACCCTACACACACACACACACACACACACACACACACACACACACAGACCAGCACTCAGCAATACACTACATTTACCCACAACCACCAAACGAAACTGCCTGCAATTCACTCTAACTAGAGCTGAGCAGTGCTAATGTTGGCGGGCGCAGGAGGCTGTTGGCCGTGTGAAGTCGTTGTTTACGGCCGGTGCGGCACTGCAAGCAGCTGTGGGTTAAGAAGATGCTCAGATTTGCTTTCACACAGCCAGAGGCGCATCAGAGAGCAAGACGCGATGTCAGACATGCCTTCGTCACGTCACCGCCAGCTCGTGGAGAAGCGCCACAGGAGCACGCAGTTAAGAATAGCAGAAGTCATGTCGCATCACATGCAAGGGCTCCGTGTGTTTCGGGGGCTGTTTCGCTGCGTCTCCCCCTCCTGCAGTGATTATCTGCTGCCGTTTGCATGCTGTCACTCTTCCTCGGCTCTGCGCGGGAGCTTTGGCCCTCAGGTTGACAGAATCCCGCGGAGGGGCCCGATTGCAGACCCTTTATTAAAGTGATTCTGTTACAGCGCTGGCAGTGCGTTACAGCTGTGCTGTTCCCCGCGGACTGTGTGCTTATTGTGCAGTGGAAACATCTCTTCTTGTTTCATATCTGTCGTTTTGGTTTATTGACTAAATTAAAGTAAAAACCCGCCTATTTGTGTATGCACGCAAAGGTTGCTCCAAAATGTACAGCATGAATATGCTTCCTTTTTGCTCACGTTTTAAGGGACCAAATGCATTGAAGCTTATATTGCAAAACCTATACACAGTGTGTAGCCTAGTCAAGCGAGTATAAGTGCATACCATTCAAAAGTTTTGAAAGAAACAGTAATATTGTGAAATATTATTACAATTTCAAATAACTTCTATTGTAATATATTGTGAGTTGTAATTCATTCCTGTGATCAAAGCTGTATTTTCAGCATCATTACTCCAGTCTTCAGTGTCACATGATCTTCAGAAATGAGTATAATATGCTGATTTACTGATTAAGATGAAAATTCGGTCATCATTTCTCTCCCTCGTGTCATTGCAAACCCATTTGACTTTCTTTTAGGGCAAAAAGGGACAATGTCCATTCAGTTTTTTTTCCAGCTCTAAAAAGGACAAAACAAAAATAACATTTCAAGTCTTCTGAAAATATACATAGCTTTGCTTGAGGAACAGACACATATGTATTTGACTACAAACTACTCAAAGCCATCTGTGATTATATTAAATAAAAAGCCCGTCTCGGGTATGAACGAGGAAGCGTTTTTCAGTGAGACGTGATGTGTGTTTGCCTGTCTCTCTCTGTCACGCGTCTTCAGCTCGTGTTGTTGTGCGCTCTGACACCTGGCCTTGTCCACGAGCAGCTATTAACCTTCCAGCTAATAGAGACTCGCTGTGGAAGGTCTGAGATGTGATTTTCTTCAGATCACTGCCAAGGACACAAAGATCGCCAGACGCACACAAAAAACAGGCTGAGACACAGAGTACAGTGTGTGTTTAGTTTCATAAAGTTGATGTGTTACTATGTGTTTATAGTGGTGGGACGTTCACTTTCTAGAGAGCATTTGATTGGACATTAATGTAGACACGCCCACCGGTGCAAGATGACATCATCAACATTACCTAAAAATAAAAAAAGACATTTGTTGATGTACAATATAGAATTAAGTAAATGTAGATAGCGTACAGTAGCTCAAACAATCCCATACGGCAAACAAATGTATTTGTAATATATTTAAAAATATACCAAAAATGGCAAAAATATATTTGCTAAAACTATTTTTGTTTATATATATATATATATATTTTATTTTATTTTTAATTTTTTTTTAAAAAGCAATTACAAATGTAGTTGCCCTTCATGTATTCAATCCCAGAAATACATTCACGCTCCACAGTTGGTTGCACAACGTTTAAAAAACCACATTTGAATAAAATCACAGGACTACTTTACAATGTAAAACGAAAATAAATAATAACATTATTAAGTCATTATACATCTAGTTTTGTTTTTCTTGCCACTGAAATACATTTTGAAATGTGAAGTTTGAACTAAATATATTTTTATGTTCAAAAATGTATTTCATTGAGCTTCACTGCTCACAAACGATATTTTATTATTTTTTTTTATATTATATATCTTTTAGTATAATTCCTTTTTGCTGTATGGGATTGGGAGCACATGTTTGAGTTCCTTTTGAGATCTCTAAAACATCTGAGAAGCAGGAGACTTCTGAGGAAAGTTTAATCTCATTGCTGTTAAAGGTTTGACCGGCTCAGTCCGAATGCCTTTCATATCAAATTCTACACAACAGTAATAATTCTCTGGCTCTGACAGCGACGTGTTTGACACGTGTCGACTCTTTATGTCACGTCTGTCCTATTTCTTCACGCAGTGATGTATATACGAACTCTTTGATGGGGAAAAAGATTTACTTTCAATTAAAAGGCTCTGATTGAAAAAGACCATTTCTACAAACTTCATTCTTCATCAAGAATCCAATTACCGTGTGAAAGGGAAAGTGTAAAGAGTTTTTATTGAATGTAGTTGGTGATGATGGACTCTGAAGGTAATAACTCTGCCAATTAGCCGTTTTCATTTGATTTAGACTGACTTTATGATCTCTCTCAATATCAATTACACGGAAAGCTTTCAAAGCGCTTCTTCACCGTGAGACGGGCAGAGGAGAGTCTAATTAATGCATGCCAACCAGTTTTCATTTGCGGGTTAATTACCAATTCACAGTTTCTAGGTCAAACACACCATGTCTACTGTCATACAAAATGACTCTTTGACAAAGTGCTGTGGCTATTTTGATATTTAACAAAGAAAATGTAATAACCAATCTATTGTACAATGCTACACATTGTTATTAGTATTCTAATGGACAAGTTTGATAGAATTTCCCCAACACCACCATCACATTTGTTTTATTCATTGTCTGTCTTTTCTAAGTTACTTATGTAAGCTTGCATGTTTGAATTGGATCTTTATTGTCAAATGTTTTGCAGAATTCTTAAATTAAATGTGCTTCTGTATTCTTTCAGAGCATGTCCTCCTAAAGAGCTGATGGATAGACAGCTGTCAAGTTTATTTAGTGCTGAATAAAGCAGAATATTCAGCCGTTTCAAGACTTTGCTGTGCATTTACAGCACTAAATTTGCCATTTGAAGGTAATTCTGTTTCTTTTCTTTAATATGTACAATTGTGCACAATATCTCTATTTAGGCATTTACACATAATATAGTTTATCATTGAAAGTTAGCATTGCAATACTGTGGATATTGTTAGCTCATGTGATGCAGGGTTATTAACATGAACTAAAACTATATATAAATCATCATTACTTGAAATACAATAAACTATAGCTTAAATAAAATCAAATAAAAAAATTACTTATTTTTAAACTGTTAAACGTATTTTATTTCAGCTAGTTGCCAAGGCAACATTTCATATTTTCATTCAGTTTAATTTGAAGTAGTAAAATAACTAAAAATTGAAATAAAATGTAATACAAATTATTTATCAAAATAACTAATATTAATAAAATATAGACATATTTTTAAAAAGTCACAAAAAACATCAAAATAACTAAAACTTTAACTGAAATTAAATTGAAAGTATAAAATACAATATTTTTCTAAATATTAACAAAAAGTATAGCATCTCAATGGATACTAAAATAACACTGCTATGATTATTCTCAGTTGTGAGTTGCTTTGGATAAAAGCATCTAGCATCTAAAAACCATCCAAAAAGTATTATTTTTTTCTCCAAAAACGTATTGATTATTATTATCATCATTATTACTATGCTTTACTTCAGACACGTGTAAATGCAATTTGCATTGCTAAAGAAGACTCAAAAGTCAGTGGATGTGATCTCAACAGTTGCTGCTTTGCTCTGTCAGCAGGGGTCAGTGTTGCTGTGAAAACTAATACACAGTGGCCAACAGCTCTAGATCATCCATGAGAGTGATATAGATCTATGCGTCCGTCTATCTGTCCAGTAACAGTGTATATATGCCCATTTTATATGCACAAAAAAATTGCATATTTTTGTTGTTGGTAAATCTACACATTTATGAGTTACTCAGTCTCTTGCATTTTCATCTACAAAGTTTCTAATTACTTTCTAATTATGCACTCTTTTTTGTATTTGTTTGTGCCTCATTCATAGTCGGTGAATGAAGAGAAGTGGTATTGTGGTATGAAGAGTGTGTGTGTGTGTGTTGGCTGCTGCAGTGATTGATGTTGTTCTTTAGTGGAGTGTGTGTTCGCTGTGCTCAGGGAACTGCAATCCAGATCTCTGTTTATTTGTGGTCAGAGAGCCATTCAGTCAGGGGCCGTGGCCCTCAAACAACTCCATCCTCCCAGACCACCGCTGGGTCACTGTGAGCTCAGACACCGGCCTGATACGACCACAGCAATAAAGAGCCTGATATTAACACACATCAAAAACACTCTTCACCCTGAGGAACATCTTGTTGTGCATAGGATGCTCGTTTTCAACTTAGGAGATTTAATAGACTTCTTGGTTATCTTTGTCTCAGATGTTTCTCATAAAGTTTAATACACCCTCATGAGTCAATTGTTACTTAAAAATACTATAAGAATTTATGCTACTGTTTGGTAAGAATTTAAAAAAAAGACGTCTCTTCTGCTCTCTGAGGGTGCATTTATTTGATCAAAAATACATAAAAAAATGTGAAATTGTGAAATATTATTAAAATTTCAAATAAGTGTTTTCTATGTGAATATATTGTAAAATGTAATTTATTTCTGTGATCAAAGCTGAGTTTTCAGCATCATTACTCCAGTCTTCAGTGTCACATGATCTTCAGAAATCATTCTAATATGCTGATTTGCTGCTCAAGAAAACATTTCTGATTATTATCAATGTTGAAAACAATCGTGCTGATTAATATTTTGGTGGAAACCGTGATACATTTGTCTTTTCAGGATTCTTTGATGAATAGAAAGTTCAAAAGAACAGCATTTATTTGAAGTAGAAATCTTTTGTAACATTTTAAATGTCTTTACTGTCACTTTTGATCAATTTTAATGCGTCCTTGATGAATAAAAGTATTTCTCTCTTTTAAAAGAGAGCCCAAACATAACAGAACACAGAGTTATAAGATTAATGTGAATTTGATGAGATATGTTTGAGTTTATATTGAGCTGAATGACTTTGAATTGCATAAGTTTCTTGGTAAATATGAGCGCAGATTGAAACTGTTGAGATCTCGTCTGAAACTCTAGAGGAGACACATGTGAGATTACTGGGGTCAGGAGAAACATCTGAGAACCATACGACTTCAGCTTTGCATCTAATTTCAATGCTGTCAAGGAAAAACAATTGAGTTATCAAACAAATCTTAAAGTGATTTTTGCGGATACGTAGAAAGACAAAAACCCAACATGTGAAGGGCTATTTCACCCAAAAACCCGTATGACTTTCTGCTGAATATAAAAATAGATATTGTAATTGCAATAAGAAAAAATGATTTTTTTCACATAAAAATCTCAGATTACTAGGTTGCTAAGAGTAATTTGCATGCAGTTGTGATCAGGCTCAGATCTGCGGCCGTGCTCACGGTGAATGATGGCAGCGGGTGTTTTGCTTGTGGAGTCATTCGGTCACAGTCTCTCTCTTGTGTTTTTCTCTCAGGTTCTGCTCGGCACAGCGAGTGAAGAATGATGTGCTTTGCTCTGATGTAGGAAAATAAACCTTTCTAATGTGACATGCCGCTCTGGCCCGAGGAAGAGAAAGGCCAAACAGAAATCAACAGGGCCTCCGTGTCGCCCCCTCAGCCAACTCCCCGAGGGGCTATATGGTTTACACCACTGGGCAAAAGGGCCAGGGACTCCGGGGGAAAATCAGACCACATGCTCGCTGAAATGGGACGGAGAGGGAAATATTTATATTCTCAAAGAAACAAAGCAGTTTGCCGGACTCTCTCTGAGAACAGTGTTTGTGGCCAAACCTTTCAACACATATCATTTCCTATCATGATACTTGCTAAAAAAAAAACAGACTTGGTGTGAAGACATCGTATCGGACGTATTGCATTAACAGAATGTTCTGGGTTCAATATATTGGCACAGAAAATTATTCAGATTTCGAAACAAGAATAGTACAATACAAAACAATAGTACAATTTACAATAATGCATTTAATGGTTGTGCATGGGATAAGCATTGCACACTGTGATAACTGTCTTACACTAGTATTCAAAAAACTTTATTAAGTAAATATGCATTTAACTGATCAAAAAATAAAACCATTAGTTATCTGATGACGTTATGAGGGTTTTAGGCCTCCCTCTCTCTGTCACACACACACACACACACACACACACACACACACACACACACACACACACACACACACACACACACACACACACACACACCCAGTCCTTTCCCCCTGTGGTCACATCTGCAAGAGTTTGTTTTATAAAGGCTGCCCTCTCTGTCTGTCATTACCATCTCACCCCAGGTTAATGGCGCTCTTTTAAAATTAACGACCCCTAAAGATATACAAGCTCTCCAGGTTAAAAGCGTGATATATGATTTTTCTCTGGTAATTACCTTTAGCCGAGCTTCTTCCACCGTCCCCCTGCATAACGAGAATAATGTGGGATTGTGTTTTTGTAGTCTAATGTTTCTTACGAGGGCACACATGTGCGTCGAAAGCTCCTTCAGGAAAGACAAAATGTTCGCTGCGCGCTTTGTGCTGTGGAGAAAATGAATTATTTCCACAATTCAAGTGGCTTTTGAACAGAAGAGGTCCAATTCTGTCTCTCGTGGCATTGATTCACAATACTGTCACATTTAGCTGCGGTGTGATATTTAACGGTGTGTCAAGAGCGGCGCTCGCCTTCAAAGGGCTCTGCTAAAACGCTGATCACAGCTTAGGCGGCGCCATCGACGAATTTAACTGATTAACAATACTGAGGTCTCGAGGTCAGCCGCGGAAAAGACATCTTAGTGAGGTTCGATACCATTTCACATAAGAGAAAGTCTCCACAAACTCTCTTTTCAAACTGCGGCTGACAGCTACTCTCTCCTCAGACGAGGGGAGGCCTGCAGGAGGAGAATAGAAAAATGTGAAACTAGCACTTTGCGCCGCTACGCCTATCTGATGCGCAGCTGGATTGATCTCCTATAATGCTTCGTCTTGATGAGACAATGAAAAATGCCCCCCACCACCAGCGTGTCAATATGAGCACGGGAGATGCGGCGGGTTTTTATTTAACCCGTTTTCTCCGTTAGATGATGGCTCTTGTTACATTTTCACTGCCTGTCTGTCAGCCTGACAACGCAATATTCGGCTTCTCCCGAGCTTCCTGGTCGGTTTCATTTATTTTAAAACACCATTTCACACACGACTGACTTTAACAAGGCATTATACACTGTAGAGGGTGAGTCGAGGAGATAGAATTGTGACAGATACAACATTTTTTACTGTGAAAATGTAGAATATTGTAAATAGCAGACTCCATAAACGTGGCAGAGCTTTCTGTCTCTTGTTGGGTGTTTGGATGCTCCACTTCCTCTATACAGCATGACATAATATCAGTTATTGGTTGGCTTTTATGGTATTGTTTCTTTGAGATGAGCACTTTACTGTCTGACGACTCGCACAAAAGCGCAAGACTTGATCTTCTTCGATGGGTTTCCAAACAGACATTTCAGTCGCGGATCATAGGATGAAAAATCACATTTTCATTTGATCTCTTGAAACAAAAGCATGTAAGTTTCAGAACTCGAAACTTCCTACCAGTCCACAAGTTACTAAATCGATCGGAACTTCCACAACTTCGAACATGATGACAGATAAATACATCTATACACATTCAGCCACATTTGGTGATCAGAAAAGTCATGGTGAGGTAATAAGAAGGAGACAGGATCCAGCAGCAGAGGAAGATTCTACTAATTCTGCTGTTTTTTTAACTAGAGGAAGGGTTAGAAACAAGCAGCTGACATTTATCTTTAACAAGGTCCCCTGATAATTTCAGCCTGATCCCATTAAATTGTTTCAACGAATGCATTTTTTTTATACTATGTTGACGTATTTCCTATTTGAAACAGGTTGGAGTGGGATATCCTCACAAATTAGTAGTATCTTTATGTCTATATTTGGTAACACTTTACAATAAGGTTCATTAGTTAACTACATTCGTTAACATGAACTAAGAATACAGAATACCTTCTACAGCATTTATTAATCTTAATATTAATTTCAACATTTACTAGTACATTATTAAAATCTTGTTAACATTAGTTAATGCACTGTGAACTAACATGAACTAACAATGAACATCTGTATTTTTATTAACTAACGTAAGTGAAGATTAGTAAATACAGTAACAAATGTAGGCTCATGGTTAGTTTCTGTTTAGTTTAACATTACCTGATTTTAACAAATGAACCTTATTGTAAAGTGTTACCCTATATTTTATACCATATCTTTAAAGGCAAAATACTTTGAAATACTGAAGATTGGTGGTTTAAGTATCACTCTTACCAAAGTCCCTTTTGAGGAAAGTCTGTTCACTCGGCAGTCATATTTGCAACGCCTCTGCACAGTTATTCCGTGCATGCAAGACCAACTCGTATGTACACTCTAAAAAATGCTGGGTTGTTTCAACCCAACTTTGGGTCAAATATGGACTAACCTAACTTTTGGGTTAGTCCATATTTGACCCAAATTTGGGTTGAAACAACCCAGCATTTTTTAGAGTGTAGCCTACTTGAATGCAAAAATACTGAAATCTCGAAAACTGCTGTCCATACTCATTTTAATAACATATTTAATTTGGATAAAAGCATCTGCTAAATGAATAAATGCACATGTAAATCATCAATAAAACCTGACATGAACTGCCCCATATATTTGTTTCTTATGCTAAAATAGCATTTAAAATGTGTATATTTCATGCGCGTGTGAAGTCCCAAGCCTCAGGACTCTTATATGGGAACCAGAGAGTCACACAACAACTTTACCAATTGTCAATTGGCTCTTTTATTTAGAAGGCAGGGACTTTTGCTGTATAGTGTGCATATAAAATTTCTTGGTATATATAGTCTCCGCTATTGCCATTTTTCATACTGACGAATAGAGGTTTGAACAAAGCTTAGTTATTAAAGTCAGCAGGAAATTAAAATTCACCCATCTATTTTCTAAATGCATGTTATAAATCTTATTGTAAACAATTAATCTGTGCATTTGTCTTTTTTTTTTTTTGCAATGAAAGTGTCAATTTGTCAATTTGAGCCCGAATCAGACCCAGAGAATATTACTGAAGAGGATCGAGCAGAACCTGTGCAAGCACGACTCTTAAGTTACAGGACGTTTCAGAATGGTATGTTGTTGTTTTTTTGGTAGTTGTCTCATAATTTTTTAGATACGCTGTTATTTGTAAATGCTACTGCTGTTAGCTTTTGATATACGGTTCTATGAGCCCATTATGAAGGCTAACCATGGCGTTACTACAGTGGCTAAATCAAACACAGAACCATATTTAGTGTGCCTATAGCTAAACAAGCATGTTTAGCTACATAAAAGCTCTAATCGAAGAATAATTTACACTGATCACATAAATGGCAACAAACACCAACATTCAAAAGTCGCTGGTGGGATTAAAAAGAAGTTTCGGATAAGTATGAATTAGCATTTAGCTAAAAAACAGCGTTGCCCTTTGTTTACGTCCTTGCTACAACATAAAATTAATGATAGACACTATTAATGGAAAACACATCAACAAAGAATAAAACATACTCACAGGTTGTGGCCCATAAACAACAGCTTCTGCTTTTAAAGTGGGAACTGCTCCATCTTTCAGGACAAGCTTTTCTAACTCGCGTAGATTGAGGAAGCTGTCCTTCGTAAAATCTGCAACACAGAGAGCTATATTGGGATTTAAATTTTCAGGAATCGAGCTAAAAATTTATTTTAACCATTGTTCCCTAAGTCCAGTGTCCATAGGAAGGCCGAATAAATAGGACCTGCAATCAGGGTGAAAATAACACAAGGCATGGCAACATCACTCTACTACAACAACTCCTCCTCTTCTCTAAAACAGCCCAACATGGCCTTGCCCCCTCTGATGCGTGTTCCCGGGGACAGGGTTTATGCAATGCTGCGTTCAAGTCCTCCTGGGACGTTTGTACTTACGAGTTGACAAGTTGTAATTATGACGTCAGGTGCGTTCAAGTCAGTTTAGTCGGCACAAGATGGCGGTGTACCTTCTTTTAATAAATTACAAGAAAATACAACAGGGTCTGCATTTTTTTTACTTGGATTTCATTAACTAACTGCGTAACAAGAACATGACCAATTTAAAAGTTTATAGGACAACTAAACTATCAATTTAAACAAAAATTTACCGTCAACTACAGACGTTGCATCCATCGATTCCGCCATGTTTCTCACTGACACGCCCCCAACTCGAAAACTCGGGGCTTAAAGAAAATTTCGAGTTTCCCACTCGTAATAACGACTTTGTGGTGGCGTTCATGTGCGTTCAACTCGTAAATACGATCTATCAGATATGACTTGAACGCACCATAAATCTTAGGTTTTGATTATAGTTTCCCTTTAATTTTACTTAAAGTTTTAGTAATTGTGATTGTGTCTATACAGTGCTTATAATATTTTAAAATTTATTTACCTTTACGTTACTGCACTACAACTTAAACCACACAAAAATGAGACATGTTGCTTTGGCAACTAGCCATACATTTTATTTCAGTTAACATTTATTTTATTTCAAGTAATGATATTTCTTAACCCTGGAAATTACTATAAGCAACTTTAGAGTTTGGCCTGATAGAAAATCTTTTGATTTGAGTCAGTGAGTGTTGAGCACCAGTGAGTTTTGCACTCACATCATACTATACACAAGATGCTCCTGACAGTAACATTCATCCATTTAGTTGTGCACTATATCAAACACTCTGGCTGAGGCTAATAGTGTTTTTAATTTGAATATTGATGTTGTGTCTAATGTATAGGAGTGCAGCCCATTGGTCATAACATGGTGCCGGAAACGGCTCCAGTGGGAGACTGTTGGGATTTTTTCCTCTCTATTTCTCTCTCTCTCTTTCACTCAATTTCTTGCTCTCCCTCGTCTGCATCACTGCTTTGGGTGAAACACGGCGTGGCTGACATATCAGTGCTGTTTATTAAGAGACGAGTCTATCAGGTCTCATAAGCGGCTGCTCACGGGCGGCCCGTATTCTGTTGTTTCCAAAGAGTGTCATCAATCTTACACCGGCTGTCCTGATGCATGATGGGAGATCACAGATACCTCTCCCTCTCCGTATGGGACTCGACGGGAGAGGCAGGTATGACGGCACTGCATGCTTCACTGAATGTGAAGAGAGAGAGAGAGACTTAACACGTAAATACTGGACATGCAAAAGACGGCATACGTTTAAGCATTTCATTCTTACAAGCCAAGTCATTTCAAATTTAGCTAGCCAGTTTTCAATGAATAGTGGGTTGTTTTAAAATTTTTAAATATTTTTAACAGTAATGGGAACCTTGCTTACATAAACATTACTTGCACTGAACTTTTATATAAGAGAGAGTGATTTGTATGCTTTAAAAAAAATGAAATCTTTAAGAAAGCAATATCTGGGACAGCAAAAACATGAAAATCCCAGGAAACATCCTGCTGTGTAAAACCACTGTGAAATAAAAACAGACAGAAGAGTGAAAGACAAAGATAAAATACAGAAAATGTAATAAAAAATTGGGACTTTTGGGGAAGAGTCCATGATTTTGATTTAATCTCTGAAGGTTCTTTATTTCATAAAATAAAAAACTTTTTAAAACCCCAATAATGCATCCCAAGTAATTCTGTAAAATTTAGTTCACCCAAAAAAATAAAAATTCTGTCATTATTCACTCACTCTTATGTCGTTCATTCTTCTCTGGAACATAAAATAAGATATTTTGAAGAATGTTGGTAATCAAGCTGTTTTGGTTACCTTTGACCACCAAAAAAACAGACATTCCTCAAATTATCGTTAATGATTTAATTTCTCATAAGACAGTCACTTATGTTTGTTCTTGAATGAATCTGTGCTTTTGAACAAACTGGTTAAATTAACAATTCAAGTCATTCCCTCTTGAAAGTAACTCTTATTGTTCCTGAATGAATCAGTCTTTTTAAACAAATCAGTTGAATCAATGATTCAATGACTCACTCATAACATCTGTCACTTTTTCCATCCTGAATGAATCAAAGTTTTTGAACAAATTTGTTGAATAAATGATGCATATGAGGGTAATTTGTATTGTTCCTGAATGAATCAGTCTTTCTAAACAAATCAGTTGAATTAATGATTCAATGACTCAGTCATCAAGATGGTCACTTGTTACTTTTCTGAATGAAGTGTTTTGAGCTAACTGGATGAATGAATTAGCCAATGAATCACTCATATAGATTGCCACCCATTGACGTAACAATGTAACCTGCAGAACAATTGTTGTATTGTGAATATAGTTAAACACTTTTAACTTAAACATGACTTCTTACACCTTATAGTTTAATTCCAAACATTTAAAAGCGATGTGGGCGGGAAATAGATGGCGAAGCTGATAAACCCATCCTGTTGAGGGAAGAATAAGTCGTCTGCACAGACGGATATGAGAAAGGGACAGATAACCCTTTTGGAGTGTCATAACGCTCATGTAAATCTGGCTGCTTCAGTCGGTCCGGGGAAATTGAGCTTCATTAAGTGAGTCAGAGCAGATTTATGTAGTGATCTGAGCCGCAGTCGTTTGCGTGGACACTGTACAGTGCATGGCAAGATCATGATGAATCTACTGCACTTCTCTCTGGCTGGATGCCCGCATACTGCATTGCCATCTACACACTCGGGAGAGAAAGACAGGTTTAATTCTTTATAGTCCTCGCAAATGTTTTGGAAATTCACTGTAGCTTTTGTCCTCCTAAGCAGAACTGACAGGGAGAGAGACCGAAAAAGAGAAAGACGGCATGAGAGAGTCTATCATTTGTTTACATCTGAATTGTTTAACAGTGTGTTCAAGATTCATGATGATACATAATCAACATTAACATGCCAATAAACTCCTCAACAAGCGCTTCTTACATATACACTAAACCGAGTAGTGAAATGTTTGAACTGTGTATCTCAGTCTGTAAATCGCTGCTTGATTTACATCTTTATCGTAACATCACATTCGGAGATGATCTTTACTCAGTCTCGGGGGAAATAAACAGGGATGAAATAACGGCCTTCCACGTCTGATTCAGATCCAATCGGAATTATTACCAGCACTGGAGCCGTGAGAGAGACAAATCTGCTAGCTCTGGACCAAAGAGAAAGCCAGAGAAGATTTGAATCAATATTTCCCATTAGCGTGGCTGATGCTTAGACCAACAATAGAGCGTGCTCACGGCCGAGCTGCTTTGTGTGTTCAGGTGTCCGGGATAATTGAATCTGTCTGTGCCGTTCTGATTAAACCACAGGAAAAAAAACACAATCAGATGAAGGTTATGAAAGACAAAAAATCACACACGTTTGAAGCTGAGAGTTGGATTGCTGTTGGATGCTAACAGTTCTCTTCTTCTACAGAGTGACTTAAATCATTTTAAATTGGTTCAGGGTGTTTGCTAATGGATGAACAAAAACACAGACCTGAGGCAATCACCTGCCAATGCACTAGAAACCGCCCTGGTAACCACAGCAACCTTCCAGAACACCCTAGCAACTACTTAGCAATGCCTTACAGCAGACACAACACCATAGCAGCCATCTAGCAAAGTCCTAGCAACCATCCAAAACACCCTAGAAATCATTTACAACACAGCAACCATCTAGCAAAGCCCTAACAACCACCCAAAACCTAGAAATCACCTAGTAACAGCCTAGCAACCACCCACAACAACACAGCAACCTTTCAGAACACCCTAGCAACTACTTAGCAATGCCTTAGCAACCACCCACAACAGCACAGCAACCATCTAGCAAAGCCCTAACAACCACCCAAAACACCCTACCATCCACCTAGCAACCACCCAGAACACCCCAGCAACCACATAGCAACATTCCGAACACCTAGCCAACTACTTAGCACTGCCTTAGCAACCACCCACAAACGCACAGAACATCTGCAAAGCCCAAAACAACCACCCAAAAACCTAGCATCACCTAGTAACAGCCTTAGCAACCACCCACAACAGCACAGCAACCATCTAGCAAAGCCCTAACAACCACCCAAAACCTAGAAATCACCTAGTAACAGCCTAGCAACCACCCACAACAACACATCAACCATGAGCAAAGCCCGAAAAAACCACCCAAAACCTAGAAATCACCTAGTAACAGCCTAGCAACCCCCCACAACAACACAGCAACCATCTAGCAAAGCCCTAACAACCACCCAAAACCTAGAAATCACCTAGTAACAGCCTAGCAACCACCCACAACAACACAGCAACCATCTAGCAAAGTCCTAACAACCACCCAAAACCTAGAAATCACCTAGTAACAGCCTAGCAACCACCCACAACAACACAGCAACCATCTAGCAAAGCCCTAACAACCACCCAAAACCTAGAAATCACCTAACAGCCTAGCAACCACCCACAACAACACAGCAACCATCTAGCAAAGCCCTAACAACCACCCAAAACCTAGAAATCACCTAGTAACAGCCTAGCAACCACCCACAACAACACAGCAACCATCTAGCAAATCATAGAACCGCAATAACTAGTACAACCTAGCAACCCACCACAACAACACTAGCAAACCATCTAGCAAAGCCCTAACAACCACCCAAAACCTAGAAATCACCTAGTAACAGCCTAGCAACCACCCACAACAACACAGCAACCATCTAGCAAAGCCCTAACAACCACCCAAAACCTAGAAATCACCTAGTAACAGCCTAGCAACCACCCACAACAACACAGCAACCATCTAGCAAAGTCCTAGACAGCATATAACAATGAAAATACAGTCAATTATGTCCGAAAATTACTTTATTTTTTCTGTAGGACACAAAAGATGTTATTTTGAAGAACGCTCGAGTCCAAACAACAATATTGACATTGTATGGACAAAAAAAATAAATAAAAAAATTCACAAAAGAAAGTCATACAGGTTTGAAATGTCATAAGGTTGAGTAAATGATGATAGAATTTTAATTTCTAAAAAAGTAAAACTCTCTATCTCTTGATTCTGTGTGATTGGTGCCACAGCAGTACGTGGAAAGGACATGGAACGACGTTGTAAAGAGTTTTTCATGTGTCGACTGTGTCATGACGGCTGTGTGTGTGTGTGTGTGTGTGTGTAGTTCTCCCAGGTGTTGTGTAGTGAAATGGAGAGCGAGATAGAGATCAGGCAGGAAATGGCGCTGTGACGTTGACCTTCCCTCGATCTGTCATACTGTCCTTCGTCTGACTTTTCACCTCTGCACTCTGAGTTAGAGGAAATAGAAGTGCACTTCTGCTGCTTATTTTGGCCCTGTGAACACACACACACACACACAGAGAGAGAGAGAGAGAGAGAGAGCGTACTTTATGCACTTGAATTCACTTCAGCCCAAACCGTATTAACTTTATGCAGAATGCAATTTCTCAAGAAAAGAATCCATGTGATTTCCATTAATAAACACTGGTGGAAAATATTCAAATCAAGAGAAATGGGGGCCTCATGGATATTGAACTATATTTTTTTTCTTGAAAAATGTGCAGATTTGTCTTCTGTTCTGTTCAAGCCACAGGAAGTTTTACATTGTTTTCTTTGCTCACTAAAACTGTCAAGTGACCAAAATACCAAAACCAGAAGATAAATCACACTTTTCCTTTCTGCTTGTACAGCTGTCATTCATAAAGCAGCAAATGGAAATACACCATCAAGAGGTGTACAGAAAAAAAAAAAGAATGAAGCAAAAACCGTGAGAGGAACCGGAACTTCAACAGGAAGAATATTCTGTCTATAAAAGTCTGCATCTTGAGGAATAGTTCAACCAAAAATAAAATGAATGTTATTATTTACTAACCCTCATACCCTCTTTTCCATATTAAACTACAGGGGAAATAAACATGATCAGATGACCGTCTAGCAAAGTCCTACCCAGCTAACATGGAACGTTCTTACAACTTTCTTTCACTAGCATTGTTTTTTTAAAGTTATAGAAATGTTAAGACAAAATGTTCTTAAATTAATGTTAATGGAACGTTCTTAAAACTTTATTAATATTTGATATACGTTCTGAGAACATTGAGAGAAAACATTCTCAGAACATTGTTCTCTGAACAATCTCATGATGTTATTGTTACTTGATGAATGTTCTTAAAACATTGAGAAAATGTTCTGAGATCAACATTCTGCGAATCTACTTATGATCTTGTTTGTATTTGATGAATGTTCTAAGAAACGTTTTTGTAACCTTTAAATAAAGTTATAATCACAAAAGCAAAACTGGATAATTTTAACATTTTAGAGACATTTCAAAACAATATTTTAATAACCTACATTTTTAACCTGGGTAGACACCACCCAAAACTCCTTGGCAACCACCCAGAATGCCTTAGCTACTACCTACAATCGTTACCTTCCAGAACACCCTAGCGACTACTTAGTAACACCATAGCAACCAGCCACAAATCCATTGAAACCATTCATGCAGCTCATTTCAATAGTGACCATGTCTGTCAAAAAACACACACACAAAAAAAAGTCTGGCATGCCACATTAGTTTACCCCTCACATTGAAATTGATTATGTCAAATCTGATGAGATGCGCATGAGACACAAATAAGATTTCAGAGTTTCGCAAAAAAGTTTGATTCCTCATTCAAATTTATCATAATGACTAAAGTCACATGAACTATATTTATGCTGATTTTATCCAAAGTCTCAGCGTCCTAAAAAAGCTTCATGTCCTTCTTTTGGAATTCATATCTTAAAATATTCACACCAGATTTAAAAGGTGAATTTATTCAACAATGGTGTGCCTAATCTGCATGGCCTTGCCAATTGCAACAAACTTTGGCTGAATAGAATTTGAATAATGGGGCCTCGTTTGTGGCCGGAGCTGTTTTTAAATGAGTCGACCTTGTTTATGTGGGAGTTTGGTGTGAAGGTGGGTGACTCCACGGGGAGCAGCCAACTGCCATATTAACAAACCCCTCCGCTCCCAACACACGTTTAAAACTTAATCACACACTCTTTGCTGTTTGCTTACACGTTTATTTGCTTTTGTTTACCCCCCGCCAGCTGCGTGGAGCAAGTTTAAGGCAGTTTGCATCCAGTCTTTTTTCTGCAATTATACACTGTAAAATTCACGGTAAAAAACCGGCAGCTGTGGTTGCCGGAATTTTACTGTAACAAATACAGTAGCAACGTTTTAGGTTTTACGGTTTTAACGTAAATTTACAGTTAAATACCGTAATTTCATAAACTGATATAATGTTAATATACCAAACTAATGAAGTACTGAACTCTGTTTTGTACCTTTGTAATACACTAATAACCACCAAAAACAAATGGTGATTAGAAAGTCACATGATGAACCAAAGCCAATCACAAGCAGCTTTTAAATAATAACATGTATAGAAGGTGCACAGCGTCATTCACACAAACACTAAACAGCATCACGGTAACACACATGAAACTGAAATAATGCAATAAACATTCATTTAACAACATTAGGTGTAACACACAACCCTAATATACAAAACTGATAAGAAAAAACTAAGAAGAAACATAGTTATTTCAACAAAAAAACATCACATTTGAAATGCAACGCAGGGAATTCTCGGAATGTCAATTTACGGTTATTCACTGTAAATTATACGGCCTTTTTCACTTCCAAAAATGGTATACTACAGTAAAATTAATGTCCAATACAGTTTTTCACCGTATATAGTAGGGGAATTTACCGTTAACCATTTAACAGGTTTTTACTGTAGCATTTTTACAGTGTTTTACCGTTAAATTCACTGTCATTTTTTACAATGTAGCAGTTGCATTTATAAGAGTCAGAATGACTAAGGATACGAGTTGTGTGTCCCTATTTGAATGTCACACAGTGTAAGACAGAGCTTGTGTTTGATAAGTGCGAGCGCAGCAAGCCTTTTCTTCAAGTTTGTTGACATTTTTTTTTTTTTACAATCTTCCTGATGTCTTGTCAGCAGTGTGAGTGAAAAATATGCTTGACTATGCTTTCTTCGGCTGGATTTCTCTGCTATTTCCAGCTCACGTCTCTGTGGAACAGATTATCAGTGGATTAGATGAAACTGTCTGAATTTCGAGACTGCAGCTGGATCTTTTCCCATATGTCGGATGAATGCATGTGAATATTTGTTTGTTTGTCCTACAGTGATCAAGAAAAACCTTACATTGGTTTCACAGGCATCAGTCTGGCTCTTTTAGCACCTGCAGAAGAAAAAGAGAAAGCAGCTATCTGATAAAACTGATGGACCGCATGGAATCGAACTGGCTGTAAAAAATACTAGAGACATATATAACCGCAAAGTGGATCAGGAACAGATAAAGCATAGAGGAAGAGGGAGATTTTACTACAAGTGTTTCAGAACTGCACTATAAATATGATAATGCTCAATTCATGTTCATATCGTGCAATTAATTGTTTTACAATAAAAAAATGTAAACAGAACAGACCATATGACAATCACAAATAGATTGACAAAATCTGGTCAAGTGTAAAATGATCATTGAGGACTAAAGGACAATGATAGACTGATATTGAATGATATTAAAGTACAACAAACAATATATTGCATTCTAAAGCAACATATCTGTCACAATAATGACTTTCTTTTTTTTAAAAGAAGTTTCTTCTGCTCAACAAGGCTGCATTTATTTGATCAAAAATGTAGTAAAAACTGTTATATTGTGAAATATTAGTACAATTTAAAATAACTGTTTTCTGTAATATATTTTTTCTATAATATAACTGTAACCCAGCTAACAGGGAATGTTCCCTTATCTTTCACTAATGTTTTTTTGAAAGTTATTTAAATGTTAGGACAAAACACTCTTGGAATAACGTTTATGAAACGTTCTTAAAACATTATTACTATTTGATATGCGTTCTTGTATGTTAAAAGGAAGCGTTCTCAGAACAATGTTCTTGGAATGCCCTTATGATGGCATACATACCTTGTTCAACAATGTTTTTCATTAATAAAAATAGAACATTTTCATAACATTTTGAACCTGACAGAATGGAATGTTTCTCTGATGTTTGCATAACCAAGAAGAAATGTTCTTAATACATTAAAAACTGGATGTTTTGAATGTGTAAAAATCTTTAGAAATAATCATAATGGTTTCAAAATGATGAAATGTAATGTTCCTCTAATGTTCGCATAACCAAAAAAGAGAATGTTCTTTAAATATAAAAAGAATGGAAAATAGAAAACATTCGTAACATTCTCATAACGTTTTCAAAACGATAGAATCACATAACCAAGAAACGTCCTTAATACATAAAAAAACTGGACATTTTAAAAGTTTAAAAAACATTCTGTAAAACATTTTCATAATGGGAAAACATTCTTAGAACGTATTTTTACTAGATGGGAATTTATTCCACTGATGGAAAAGTTGAATTTTCAGCAGCCATTACTGCAGTCTTCAATCTCACGTGATCCATCAGAAATCATAATAAATTTATCAATGAATAGAAAGATCAATAGCACCACATTTATTTGAAACAGAAATTTCAAGTGTGAAATATGCAAGAGTTTTTGTGATATTTAAAGATATTTTACTGGAAAACACGACATACTATTTAAAAACGGATTTAATTTTTTGCACTACAAATATGATAACGGTCAACTTTCAGCCCACTAATCTTTTTTGCATATCGCCTAATGTTAGCCTGAAGTTTCATCAGAAGGCCCCAGCTGTGTAAGTCATAATCCAGAGTAAACCCTCATTAAAAACCATGTTTCCCATAACTCTGTGCTGCTCACTCACAGAGATCAGCTAATCTGACAGCAGAGGTGCTGACTGTCACGGCTGCATTATTCCGGAGACACGGTGTTGATATGAGTTCCTGAATCCTGTCAGTCCCTCTCCGACTCTCTCTCTCAACCTCTCAGCACCAGAGCGCAGAGAAGAATCCAACCATTCAATTATTCCTGGAGCCGAGCCATTCTGCACCGGGGCCGCGTGTATGTGTCTGTGAGGCCTGAACGACACGGGGACACGGAGACATTGGGCGCGTCTCTGTGATCAGAGAGTATTACTGTGCAGCGGTGCAGGGCGGCAGTGGCGGTATTAACTCTACAGTCATCAGTTCACACGCTGAAATGGAGAAACGCGTGTCTTATCAAACGCACCTGTCAGTCACAGAGATGTCGGCAGATGTGAAAGTGATGCATGTGTGTGTCGTGCTCGGCGAGGAGCAGTAAATAAAACACTAGAACATGACTGTGTCACGCCAGCGAGAGCGTTCACCAGAGACTCTACGGCAGATCTGTGTACCAGCCGGCGCCATCGCATTGATGCCGTGGCATATAGCCTAGCTGAAATGGAGTGGCGGCACTGCAAAATCGAACTGCCTAAAACAATAACGAAATTAAAAATTACAAATGAAATCTCTCTTGGACAGCGGTGACATTAAAATCAATGTGAAACGCCATTCACAATGCACTGGACTTCCCTAATCTGACCATTTCCAAGAGAATCAGGATATCCAATTGGGAAAAACGTAAGGGATTTTATATTGGAAATTGACTGAGTCATGAAAAGTGGGCGGGGTTTAAAGTAAGGGCTTAGTGATGTCATCTGAAAAGTCACTTCAGATGCAGAGCGATAAACAAATCTCAGTTGCATCTCCTAGACAGCAATGAGGCTAAATGGAAAGTAAATGGAGACTTTTGCTTAATGTTTCCTGATTAAAAGCAGAAAGTGGTTCAAGCTGTACTCAGACTTTCCAAGAAACGAAAGTCTGCGTGATCTCAAAATGAACGCAAAAATGTCTCATCAGCTTCTTCAAGACCGAATGATCTGAGCTGCTATTCGCATGCATTTTGTAGCTCTATTCTCCTAAAGAAACATCTGACGTGTGTCCTAACCAGACGCAATGCTATAAGATAGAGTCAATCAAAAATCACAGCCAATCAGAAGAGTGTGTGGGCGGGATCTCTCACTGCATTTGCAACAAAAATGGATAAGTAGGTACATAATCTAATTGATAAATATTGAACCATTTAAAATTGCATACTGAGTGACTGATACCATCTTGGTCATGGAATACATTTATTGGTTCACGTTGAGTTCACAGTTTTAATGTTTGTTTCCTTTTTCAAGATCTGAGTTAACTTATTGCTTTCAGTAAGGCTATAAAGGTCACACAAAATGATATTCAAACTCATATTAGACCCTTTTAACATTAAATAAAGAACATAATCAGTACCCGAGATCATCATTGTCATAGTTTGAATGTTGTTGTTCTAGCCATGGTGTTGCACATGATGTGAGACAAGGTTGTCTTAGATTAAGCGAGTTATTAAAGAAATAATTGTCTGGGAAGTTTCACAAAACAGCGTGAAATAGGTGTAAGACTGTTCTGTAGCTGTTGGGGAGAGTCTTTGTCTCTGATCGAGCAGATGAAGCTAAACAAGCGTGAAAAATCTCTGGATGGGGCCTAATGATCAGTGATATGATGGAGCCCGGAGGAAAATGGAAAGCAGCGAACTTCATTCCCTGACCTTTCTGATGTCCACACGATTTCCAGAGCAGCCCGCACCAGTATACCATTGCACATGAACACAGAGAGAATCATCCATTACATCACATCATTTGGACATTTGGTTCACAAAAACCTGGAAAAGCTACATTGTAAAATGGAACTAAATGTTTCATCTCACATACCAAATGTCTAGTCAGTCTTATTAATTCGACTCGGTTTAAGAAGTCACTGAGTGGTTTGAACCATGATATGTTTGTGTGGATCAGGTTTTGTTATCTTTGTGGGGACCAAAAATGTATTAATGAAAATATAAAACTTTCTATGCAGGAAATAGAAAATCTCATTAGCTCAGTCAGTGGTGTTTTGTGTATAGGTAATGTGACGGTCTCTCACTCCAGCAGCTCTACTTTTAAACTCTTAACTGTGTGCCTGGGGACAGAGCATGAGCCTGAGAATGTAGCCCACCTAACTAGCTGAGCCTGCAGACATCGCTCTGTGTTTGTGTGAGTCAGTGGCACAGGTTTGAGAGATTCATGCCAACTAGCGATGAAGAATCTCACTGTGCCCACAGCAGTATCGATCGACAGCAGAAACAAGAAGCAGCACCGACTGCAGAAGCTAAATAAGATGCGGTGTGAAATATTATAATATAAGTTCTGATCAGATTAATCATTTTTTTAAATAATCAATATCCACTCACCTGTGAACACACATCAACTGAATTCTAGATTTACCAAATTGCTATGAACCATAAACAGTGAACAGCTTACAGAAATATATCACATAACATAATTTTTATGTGTTTTATTTTATTAATACACCAACATTTTATGAAAGCAATTACCTGCACAAGGCAATGCTGGAGGATGGTAACCACTCTACATCATGTTGTAACTGTAATCAAATCTCTCTATGTTGTATTACAAGAGTGCTATAGGCTAGTCTAATATTGCTATACAAACAAAGGTTATCAGATTTCTCTGAAAAAAGACAGTGGACTTGATAAACCTGCAGTTAGGCTTTATTACTTGGTAAAATAATTGTATAATTATCTCAATATTTTGCATTAATTATTTACTAAACATTATTTCACGGCTCTTTAGAATACTTGATTCTGATTGGTCAATCTTGCGATCCCATGGTTTAATATGTCCTAACATTATCGTTGAGGTTCGTTGTTCATGGAATGTTGAAAGTAATTTTTCAATGCTTTTACACTTCGATAGTTTAAGGGTGAGTAAAATAATGTCACTTCATTGTGTCTAGTTTTGAAAATGCTTATTACTGAGTTCATAGCCTTTTGCTGATTGTTTTACAGTGTAATGAGTTTACACGTATGAATCACTTCACTATGAATGGGAGAAATTGCAATGCGCAATATGGCGGAATAGTCCCGCCTTCTAAATGAAAGAGCCAATTGTTGATTGTAAAGTCATTGCATCACTGCATCTGCCCTTAGAAGCTGTGGTTCCCATAGAAACCTGAGACTCGCATACACTTAGGACTGCACATTCGTATGTGGAGCATACGGAACAACATTCATGGGGCAACAACAGTCATTCATATTTTGTTGTTCATTTGAATAGGTAATTTAATTGTGAGTTCAGGCATGCAGTTTTGTGATTTTCAGGATTTCCCCCCTTCAGATAGACGTGGGCTTGATTCCCAAATAGCTGCCCGAGCCGTTGCAAATTATGGCCACCTTTTCCTTTCCTTGAAAGGGACTTTTCTTACCAACGTCTGTCTTCCTATTGGGAAATGAAATGGACTGCATTACTTACTATGGAGAAAGTGTAATGTCACCTTGGATCACGTGTGCCTTAAGCCAATCACATTACCCATTTCAGTCAAAGCTGGCGCACTCCTCGCCCAATTTACAGATCCCTGGAATGAATGAGAAGTGCTGTAAGCTGAATCCCACCTGTCTCAAAAAGTCAGTGACTTCTCTTATAAAATGGCATTTTTTTCATGGTAAACTCTAAAAATAGTTAAATCCAAAAGTATTGTTTTGTGTAAAACATGTTGAAGATTAGCCGGTAGGCTGTCTATTCATTAAATGATAAGCTGTTTCCTATAAAAAGCTGTTTATTCAGAGTAGTGAGCCTCTCTTCCATTGACATCCATTAAAAAAAAAAAGGCCTCTGGTCTCCTGGCCCCACGATCTGCCAAAGATGAAAAGCTTAGCATGACCGTTCCTTTTTTGGCCAAAAGGTACTCCTTCCAGTGCGTTGCTGAATCTAAATAGCCCCCTAACCCTCAGTCACTTTCCCTAAGTAGGCCACTAATACAGTTTCACGTGAAGGAGTGACTGAAACGAGTGGTGATTCGGACAACTGAGCGCACCGGAAAGACGCCACTTTTGCCCTAGTTTGTGCTGGCCTGTTTAATAAGCCTTGGAAACTGGCCAAACTGCCAGCTCCATAGTAAATGAAGGATTATTCTGAACGCTGTATGGAAATTTATGCATAACCCTAATTAAGCAATTTAATAACCATTTACATTATTTATACCCGTATTGTATACGGCTGTAATCGCCTTGTAAAATGAATGGTCTTTCTGGCGAGAGTGCTCAATTCTGTTCGGCGGGCATGCGACTCTCACAGTGCATTATGGGTATTCTCTAGCCTTTAAACACACATCAGTTGTACACTCGTTATTGCTGTGCATTGTGGGATTGAATGAGTGCACTCGATAATGTCCACAAAGGTTTCAGACACCATTACAAATGGCTGTCACCTCAAATAGTGCATTATTTAATGGTAAAGGGGGCGATTTCGGACACAGGGTTTGTTTCTACTCCCATAATTCACGAAAAGCATTTTGGGGCGTATAGGAAAAGGCGAATACTGGTAAAATTCTACAACAGTTTTAGCTCAAATCAATATTTCATGTCCACCTATATCTCGTAGTATATATTTATTTGGTGAGTAGTGAAAAAGTCGGACACTATCCCAAAGTAAATCCATACGTTCAAATTCATTTCCTCGTTATGAATAAACCAGGTTAGTTTCTGTGAACAGAGTGAAGTTGATAAACTTACTGAGTTTCATCAATCATTTGAAGAATGGCAGATTTCAGTCTGCTGGCTAATTTCGGCACAAATTAATGTGCGAAACAGGAGGAATTTCTCCCTACAGCATTTGGTGCATGGTATCAAGCTGTTCACATCTGCACACACACACACACACACGCTAAAGTAGAAGTCTCGCGTGGCCTCAGGGGGGTTGAGTCGCATTCTGTCCATCCTTACCTCTCTGGCGTTCTCGCTCCTCTCTTCGGGGACTTCTGTTAGTTTAGCGTTTTTCTGCGAGAGGCGCGTCTGCTTCTCCATATGTGCCCTGTTTGAGAGAGAGCTGAACTACACTCCATGTCACACAAGAAGTTGCTGAATTATTAAGATCTCCAGATTTTCTGTGTACTACACATCTTTGATCCATCTGTTGGAAAGACGCTCATAGCTGCTGAAGTGTACCGTACCTTTCCTCTGGCTCGCAAGCTGTCGCGGATCAACTTTGGAAGACGTAAACGCATGTTGTCGTGATCTAGAAGTTTGACATGCTAGCACGCCAACTCCTGCTCTGACCGGCTATGGCGTTTTCTTGGTATATTTTATTTTGTAAAACACACTTTTTCATCACTGGCTTGTTAATTTGTCAGTGTCCAGTTGTGCATATACTGTACATTTTGTCACTTTTTGTCAGATTTTTCCCCCCTGAAGTCATGAATAGCCTAAATTTAATTTCCACTATACATCTCAAATTCTGCATTTGGTTTAGCCCATTTCATTTTGTGGTGGAAATGACAATTTAAACATTAGTGGAATAAAAAAGACTTGCTCCTATCTGCTGCCGATTTTATATTTTATAATTTATAATATTCTAAATAAATCATACTATTTATAATATCCCACTTCATACGTATTGAACGCCTTACAGCCTTATTAAAAAAAAATCTGCTCACAGGTGAATTTTAGTCTTGATGTTTTTTTTAATAAAATGTTTTGTTTATTTTACTTTTAGCTTAGATTATCATAATTTTGAACTTGTGATATTTTGGTAAAACTTTACAATAAGGTTGCATTTCTTAACATTAGTTAACATGAACTAACAATGAAAAATACTCCTTAAGAATTTAATACTCTATTGTTAGTTTCAGCATTTACTAATATATAAATACTAAAAGTTGTATCTGTTAATATTATTTAATGGACCGGAACAATCATGAACCAACAATGACCAGTTACTAACATTACCAAAGATTACTGTAACAAATGTATTGCTCATTGTTAGTTAACAAATGGGACCTTATTGTAAAGTATTACTAATATTGTTTATGCTGAATTTTCGTATTTAAATATTGAAAGTCTGTGTCTGGGACAGGGTATAGTGCAAAACAAATGTTCATAAAATCTGTGAAAGTAAAAAGTTCACAATGTATCTTGTTACCTTAATATAACAAAAGGAAAAACCAACCCTTCAGACAAAAGTGCGTATAGTCCAAGAAACACCAGCAAATAAAGCTTGGTTATTGACTCCTAGAACTCTCAATCGTTCACATCACTGCAGAGGGAGTTACAGATATTCACCGTGAAGCAACAAGCAGAAGATGTTTGCACCAGCAGGTTTGGCTGTGTGTGTGTGTGTCAGAAGTCGTTCATCTCACCAGCAGTCATCACAGCATCTCAACAGGAGCAGCAGTGTGTGATTTGGCTTATTTTATGACATGGGAGAACTCGTTCTGATAGCAAACGGCAAATGAAGATAATCATTTCTCAGATTGAGTGAATGCATGTTAGACTCAATAAGAACTGTGATATTTTAGGGCGGGCTAAAGATTTGTGGGCTTCTTTTCGACAAATGTCTGAGACAACATGAAGATCCCCACCGTTTAATCATTTTATCCACAAATGAGCTGAATTATTAAATCTAGATTGTTTTTGTTTTGTTCTTAAAAAAAGAACACTAGTTCGGCTGCCAATGGTCTCTGTTTTTTTTTTATAAATTCTACTTTGAATTCAGCAAGACACCTAAGTTGATCAAAACTTAATGTGTTATATTTTAAAGAAATGCTGCTCTTTTACCTTCTATTCAAAATGTACAAAAATATTCAGCAGCACAACAGTTTTCAACATTGATAATAATCATAAATGTCTCTCTAGCATTAAATCAGCATATTATACTGATTTCGAAATGATCATGGGACACTGAAAACAGGAGTAATGATGCTGAAAATCGCTGCGCATCACTAGAAATAAATGACAGTTTAACAGATATTCACATACAAAACTTTATGTTAGGTGGAATAATTGTTTCACAATCTTTCTGTTTTTACAGTAATTTTCCACATTTTGAACCTGGTCCACTTGATGCTCATGATCTTCATCCCACAAGGCACAGAGGTTTAAGTGGTCGGGTATAAAATAGCATCCACATTAACATAATTTAATATTTACATCTTGTAATTGGCTGCTCACAATGGCTTTCTCCATGCATGGATAAAGCCGCTGGATCACATACATAATGGGGTATATTAAATCCATTTATATTAGGTGTCATTCTGGTGATCTCCGTGCATTTAATTTAATTGCACCCTGTGAATTGACTCCTGAAGGTATACTCGATATATAAAAATGAAGAGCTGCTTTATCCATTCTGGACTGTCTCACGGAAGAGTCCTTATTAGTTTTTTTTTTTTCTTTTCTTTGCCCTTTCCTTTTTGAAAACCAGATGCATGGTCGTTAGTGATCGGGCAACTCTTCCCCGCTCAAATGATTGAATTATTATCTATTTTAAAGTAATATTCACCCCAAAATGACAAATTAGCTGCAAATGTACTCACGACAGACATCCCAAATGTAGATGATTTGTTCGTCATCAGATTATGTAGAAATGTATCGTGCATCAGTGTCCTCAGCCATGATTGCTCTGCAGTTGATGTGTGCCGTCAAATGATAGTCCAAACCTCTGAAAAAACATCACATAATCCCTCCAGTCCACAAGAAGACTTGTTAAACCAACTTGTTGTTGTAACTAACAGTTTGCTTTCCGGTCCTCTGTCCCAATAATGCTTTCGCCAGTTAAAAAAGGTCCCTCAGTCTGAATCAGGAGCGAAATCTGCACACATCAAGCGCCGTTTACAAGCCAAAACAGCTCTAAAAATGTGGTTGGCTTTGATGCAACAGGGTGGACTTTTTCACTAGGAAGCGTTATTATGGATTAATGACTCCATCTTTTTAGCAGGAAGCAGGGGCGGTTTAAAGTGTAAAACACCATATGAATGATTTGTTTCTCATAAAGGGGGAAAAAACAAATTACAACACTCAGCTTTTGGCTTAACAATTTAACTGATGGACTGGAGCGGTGGTGGATTCTTTTTGGACTCTGATCTGACGGCACCATTCACTGCCAAGGATCCATTGCTGAGCAAGTGATGGATGCTACAGGGTCTCCAAATATGATGAAGAAACATGTCACATTACAGAATTAAATTTTTTTTGGGTGAACTATTCCTTTAAATATCTGACTCAGTGGGGGATATGAACCCTCCTTATGCCTTTATCATGCTACTTTTCAGTCTGATGGTGTGTCTTTAAATCTTAATGGTGTCTGTTGTGTCGTCTCAGCCCTGTTGCCTTGATGACCTTTGCACTTGACATTTGCATGATTCACATGTGTAGAGTGACGGACAGCCTGAGGGCCAGACGAGCCTTTAGAGAGACACTCCAGTATTCACTGCATTTTGTGTGGAGATGAATTTCAAATGCATTGTTTTTGTACGTTCCATAAGAATTCTATCCAATATGCAACATACGTAATCACAAAGTATGAATTGATTTTGTTTATCATAAAATGTTCCAGTATTTACAGGCAGAATTATTCAGGCAGTCAGTAAGTTGCTGTATGGCATAAAAATAGAATTAAATTGAAAGAAACTGCAGGCTGTTCTACATGTATGAGGCCGCGGCCAACCTCGGTTGCTCTTTATAAATAATAGATAAATAGAGTGTATGAGAAGAGCAGAAAGCAGTGAAATAGTGTGAGACTGTGAGAAGAGGGCTGGTAGAAGATATGAGGGCCAAAATCAAAGCCGTGTGTGTTTGTGTGTGTGTGGGTGTGTGTGGTGTTTGTGTGTGTGTGTGTGTGTGTTTAGGGATAGTATAGCGTGTTAACATGCATCTATGTGTGTGCATTTGCATGGCTTTATGTCTTTGAATAAATGAGAAAGGAAGACGCAGAGAGTGACAGAGATGAGACTTCAAACACTGCAGAGAAACTGGATTCTATAAAGTTCTTGTTCTCATTCTCACAGTTCTGGGTTTGTTTTGCTGCAGCATGGCTCTTGACTGGCTGGCCGCTGACATGAATATTTCTGCTAGATCTGGTAGTGCTGTGGATGATCAATGCTGTGTTTCTCAAAGCATCTCCTTGCCAGAATATACCATGATAACCGTAGCAACTGCTAAAATGCTAAAGTACATTTTATAAAGAAAATGTGTTAGAGTGGTGCTTGAAGTGCAAAATCCGCAAAATCCTGTTTCTATCAATTTTTACTTATTTTAGTGGTGACTAAAACCAAATGATCACAGTTTTACTGTTTTAACGGTGGTAACTGTTTGGCAGTTGTGTTTTTTTAGTTTAGTTTTTTTTTTTTTATAGTACTCTCCTTAGAAATGAATACATGTATTCAGCAAGGATACAATAAATTGATCAGAAATTACAGTAAAGACATTTATAACGTTAACAGTTAATAATATTAGATAATAATTATATATGATACATACTGTATAATGTGTGTGTATGTGTGTGTGTGTGTTTTTTGTGGGCGTGGCAATGTTTGGTGTGTTGTGTGTGTGTGTGTCTATATATATATATATTACAGTTCAGAAATGTAGGGTCGGTATGATTTTTTTCCCCCCTATTTATCTATATACTAGATACTAGACATTATTATTTTGCACTGCAGTGAAATTTAGAATGGATTAAGTCATGCAAAATGAGAAGATATATCGTTTTTCTACCAATAAATCTTTCAATCATTCTTCTACTTTCATGCAAACATTTTTGAAGCAAAAGCACACTCACATACTGTTACAAATGAGGATCTCTGTGAACTCCTGCTGCTGCACAATTCCCACAAACACCAGCAAGGCTACTGTAAGCCTCCGCTCCGAGACAAAGCACTCGCTCTATGGAAACAGCAGGAGAGATGGATGCCTGTCAGCACAGCACACACACGGTTCCCTCGGCCATTGTGTAATATCCTTCAGGGCCTATTGACCCCTGCAGACGCAGTAAATCTGCTCGCCGACAGGACGTCAGGGAGAGAGCTAGCAAAAATCTGTGCTTTAGAGGCCTGGATTATTCTGTTATTGTGCTACAAAGCTGTGTGGATGTCCGTGGCTCGCCATTTAGCTTGCCAAGAACCCCTCAGGGCTCTCGTTTAACCACTGCCATTTAGTCAGTGTCCAGTTGTTAACTCTAAAGGGGCTGAAATAGTTACGAGAATATAAAACTTGATGGTCCCCCTTAGAGAAGACAAAGGCCTGCAAAGCTCGTCCACCGCAGGATTAATGGCTCTGTGTTTCTCCTGCAATTTATATGACTATGGCTTTCTCTTTTTCTTAACAGAGATACTCACAAGCTGTCATAAAGAGGAGTCTCCTCACTGGAGAGAGATCGCTCGTGAAGGGAAGAGTGTTTTTATACCGCAAAGTCGTGACATTATGTTTAATGGGGTGAAGCAGGTGTTTACTGTGGCGCGGCTCCACAACGCTCTTTCTGTGCAAATTAAAAAGGAGATCACAAAACATATGTGAAGGGAATTTTGATAGAGACCATCAACAGAGAATATGTTGTTTTTTGTCTGCATTATTTTTTAATTGTTGCTCTGTATATATATATATATATAGTATATATATGTAAATATATATATATTAGATATATCACAACATGCACAATACACATATATTACGTATGTATGTATATCTTATATATATATATATATATATTATATAATTTTATTTTTTCAGCATCACATTTTTTCAGTGTTCGTGCCTTTACAATATGGTTGACAGTCCACCACCTTCCAAAGCAACAGCAGCATTGCGTTTCTTTATTTGGTATTCTTATTTTTTGAAGTACAAATATAGTTCCTGACTAATACAAATGTAGTCACAGAGATGGATCAAAAATGTATATTTAATGATCACGCTAAAGCTGTAGTTTTATTATATATTGAATGCAAATTCACTTGGCTGGCCTGTCTAAAAATGAAGCTTTGGATATATGTTATCAGAGAAAACATTTGGAAGCATTTTGAAATTAACAAGTGCATCTTTTAAGTCAACAGAATGCAGTGATGTAATTCCAAATGTTTTATTGATTTTACCAAAATAATTATTTATTTAATGAGATTCTTTTGTGCTATTCAGCACTGGACATTTTAGGGAAAAATATTCTCCATATTTCTTTCAAAATTGCATGATGAAATTGATATATACTGATAATTGACTGCAAAAATACACATTATTCTGCATTCAAATCTCAGTCAAATTTATTTGCACAGTGCTTTTCACACATTGTGTGCAGCTTTACATGATGTTTAACTATGTCAACTCGTTGTTATATTTATCTTTAATATCCTCATGCCTTATATTCACATTTACTAGATTAGAGCTGGCCAATGTACTTTACATTTTGTGACGATACCAGCAATTGTGCAGTTGATATTTTCTATAGTATGTGAGTATATCCAACTTTATATATGTTTGACGATTTAAAGAGATATCAGGACGTTTGTTACTTCCCTTTGACTTCATCCAAAATCCCACCTAACAAAAATACATTCTAAGAACGTTTTGCAAACATTCCCATTAAGTTATGAAAATGTTATTTCTGAATGTTCTCTGAACATACAAAATGTCCAGTTTTTAAAATGTTTTTCAGTGGTTATGCAACTGTTAAGGGAACATTCCATTGCATAATTTTGGAAACATTATGGGAATGTTACTTTCGAACGTTCTCTGAACATTCTGAAAGAAATAGTAACATTTAAAAACGTTAGATGAACGTCCAACTAAAACTTTCAGAAATGAAACGTTCCATGAACAATGTATAAATTACATTTTTGTGCAAACGTTTCGAGGACATTAAATACCAGATAACTTTGAACGGACATTCTATTAACATTTACTGGGAGGAGAACATTTATTCATAACTTTGAGAGTTGGCTGTGAGATGCATTTTTATGTTGATTAGTATTGTTCGCCTCATTTTAGCCTCAAGTCTCATGTTGTGTGGTGTTCCTCTTTTGTTAGTAGCTTCGTATAAAAGAGTTTGCTAAATGCATGAATGTAAATGGTGCGTGCATGTCCCGGTGTAGTGCAGAAATTTGCACTCTGCCAAATTGTGCACCCCCTAGTATTGGTAGGTTTTAGGAGGAGGTGTGGGGGGAGGGTGAGATTAGGGGGGGGTGGGATTAGGCAATCAGTAAGGCGACTTCAACGGGGGGTGCATTCTGGCAGGGGTGCAGAATTCAGCACAACACCGGCTGTTTAGAAAGTGTCAGATTAGTCACTAGAACTTGTAAGGTTTGTTTATAGGTAGGCCGAGCAGCAGAAGCAGCTTGTTGAGGGGTGGGTCCATGTTAATGGGTTTATGTTGGTGAGGGGTTGTTGGTAGGGTTAATAGCTGCCAGTTCATGACCGCGGCACAGGACTCTTTCTCAAGGTTAACCAAACCCAGCCCAACGACACGCCGCCGGGGTTTAAGAAGCCCACGCCGTGCTAAAGAGCCCAGTATAATGACACCAATTACCGCATTCCGCTTAAACAAACGGCAGGCTACACAAACCTAATCACGCTCACATCTCATCGGCACTAATGAGATAAAGACTCCAATTAATCCTGTGCTAATTGCTGTGGCTCATTTTCAGAAAGCATTCAGATGCAAGCATGGTAATGAGGGGCAGACTGCGCTGAAGGCTGGATGTGCGTCTCGTCGCCTAGAGCCGGATGGGCACAAATTACATTTATTACACAAATCACTGCACTGCTTACAGTTACGCTCACGCAGCACTCCGCTGTACTGAGCATCAGCATCATCTATCTATCTATCTATCTATCTATCTATCTATCTATCTATCTATCTATCTATCTATCTATTAAAATAATGTTTTTGCTAAACTTGCCAAGGTTGGTCAATGCCCATTTCATGTCGTTCTTGCAAAATTATTTTCTAGTTATTTTCTTCTATACATTAAAATTTCAATTTTATTTCTACATTCTGTTTGCTACTGCAATTCAAATTCAATTCAAATTCATAAATGTAATCCATAAATTGGATATAATTTGGTTTTAAACATTAGAGTCACAAATTATCGAACTATTAAATATGTTTGAAAGCCATGGAATACTCAGAAAAATTGTGACTTTTATATCTCAATTCTGCAGTTCTCAAAAAAAGAGTAATTTGTGAGATAAAAAGTCACATTTTTTATTTTTTAATTCTGTGGTGGAAAAAAATAGAATTGAGACAAACTTAAAATTGCGAAATATAAACCTGGAATTCTGAGAAAAAAGTCAGAGTCACAAGCTATAAACTAATATAAATGCTGACTTTTTAAAAAACGTTTCCTTCACAGAATAAAAAATAAAAAAGGTAATTACGATTTTTTTTTTTTTTTTTCACCATTTTTAATTTTTTTGCAATTTCGAGATTATATCTCACAATTTGGACATTTCTTGTCAGACTTGCAAGGAAAAGTCTTTTTTTTTATTCCATAGTGGAAACAAGCTTCCATATGTTATGTTTGATGAACTATTAACTTAAAAAAAAAAAGAAAAAAGATTCCGATTTCAGGCCTTGTTTTGTGCCCTTTTAAAGCCCAAACTGCATGTTTCTGTTTGGTCTCTTCATGATCTTTCCTGCTGTATTCATCTGCCATCATTTTTCTCTGCAGTCTTTGTTTCAATAAATGATCCCTGGTTTTATAGTAACAGATGAATGTATGTAATTGTGTAAAGTGTGCATGATGATTAAAGGTCAAAGGTTAAGAGGTTTTATTCTCCTGCTGGTCACTGTCACCGAGCAGGTCGGACTGTAATGGTCATGAACGTCTCCGCTGACACAATGACATTCATAGTGACCTCATTTAGGTTAGTGATGCCATTAACACTACACACGTGAACCACACGGCAGGTCCTTCATGAAATCACCCATAAATCCCCACGTAACCCGCCCGTCTCGTCCCCTGGCCTCTTCAGCTCCTCTGCCGTCTTTCAGCCATTCCTCCGGCGCTCTTTAATTGTAGCACTCATAGTTTTCATCTTTTTCTTCCCTGTGTTGACATGCTGTAATGGTCTGTCCTTTCAGAGTGGACGTGTGTCGTCTCTGCCATTACAGAAGCCATTTTCATTCCCAGTGGCTGGACGTTGGCTCTCTCTAAATCACCTGCTCATGTAATTGCTCCATACTTAGCCAAACAGCTCTGCTCTGCACTCTCAGCCCGAGTGCATTAACTTGAGCTGATGCGTCGAAATGCATCAAACCGCACAAATGAAAAATCACAAACCTTTGCTTTAAATGGAAATTCTGTCATCATTTACTCTCATGTCATTCCAAACATGTATGTACTCTTGCAAATGCAAACAAATAAAATGCAAATACTCATATCTATCTATACACTCTAGAAAATGTTGTTATTTTTCTACCTAACCGCTGGATTGAGGCTGTTGGGTCATTATGTTGGGTTGTTTTTTCCAGTGTTGGGTAGTTTTTGTGTTACCCAGCCATTGGGTTAGTGACTGGGTCAGTCTCACTGACCACTGAAACTATACACCCCTCCTCCTCCCTCCGACGAAACAACCCAGCTGTTGGGTTACAGTAGGAGCGTGGGCTTTTTGCGTCCTCTTCAGAGAGAACGGTTCTCAAATAAAGGTTTGTACACGTTTTATTTCACCTATATAGTCTTTAGTGTGCTATAAATGATTTTACGCAATGCAGCATACAGGGACGAGATGTCAGTCAGCTAAATGCATCAGCAGCGGTCGTTTCGCATTGCCTTGCATAACATAAACTGATTTTAATGGTTATAAAACTGAATTTAATTTTTTTTTATGTTAAAATATTTTCTCTAATCTTGTTTTTAAAATGTTTTCTCAGGTAACCTAAAATGTGCATCATTTAGTTACATCAAGGGTCAAGTCAAATATAAAGAGCACATTAAAGTTAAAAGTTACACACTATTCGTGTGTGCGCTGTACAGGTCTGGTATAAAGAATGTTTTTGCTCAGGCACCCGAAATGTCCACCCAATAGAGAAAAGCTCTGCTCAGCAAGAAAAAAAAATTGCGCATCTGCATCGATTTTGTGACAATTGGAGAAAATCGATCATGAAAACAAGAGGGAAAGATGCAATTGCCTCTTTGTGACTCAAATCAAAGGTTGCAATGAATCTTTTGTGACTTCTGGAGCAGAAAATGATTGAAATCAAGTCACTATTATTGGTCAGTCACATACAAAAATGTTTTGCTTTTTGAACCTCCTGTACTGCAGTGCTTCAGATGCAATTATTACTAACAGATGCATTATTGCAAATCATGCAACAGTTGAATCAATCATGCAAATCACTAATGTTTTCACCGATGTTGCCACAAGCATTCAGAAGTGAAATGCAGCCTCTCATTTTCAAGCACACATCCTCATCTTGTTCAGCCATTACTCTGAATATTGTCTATGAAGTTAATTTGTCTAGCAGCCAGAGTCATTCTTATCATTTGCATTTTCACCTGAGGTTGATTTTCATCGCTTTATTGGAAGGACAGTCACAGGATTTTCCTTCAGAGTGGAGGGGACTCTGTTCTGGCTGTCGGCTCTGCCAACAAACGCAGCAGCTCATTGGCTAATTACTCAGTCAGCGCGGTATTGGCAGCTGACCACACACCTATCGATCAGATCCCTCAAACACAAATTAATCAAGCCATATTCTGGCCCGAGAAAAGATGGATTTGAGCCAAGGCAGATACTTAACCGAGTGAGATGTTCTTGCATGGACAGATACTGAACTTATGCATGAGGATGCTATTGACGGAGAATAAACCTGCTGAGAGTTTGACTCAGAAAAAGATACAGCCATAAGAGGACTGAAGAGATGCACGCAGACTGTTTCAAGATTTTAAAAGGAAAAGATCAAATATGCTCTCTCTCTTTTATTTTCTTTTTTTTTTATTATAGTAGATTTTGTTTAGGTGTTCAAATCTACTGTAGATCCTGAAGAGATTTTGAACAGTAAAGATTCAATTTGTGAAACATTACAGTTTTGCTGTTTGCTGGGCAGTTTTGAGACAGTGGGTCATTGTTTGCAGTAATGAGTTTCATATTCATCGTCAGACTGACGCCGATCAGACATTCAGCAGCTCGACTCTCCTGAGGCTGCGTGTGAAATTAGATTAAAGAGAAGTTAAATATGGCAGCTGATATTTTTAGAAGAAAGACTACAACATACTTGTTTGGCCAGTTTTATGAAGAGTTACATAAGGTGTGATCAAAATATCATTGAGAACAACATTTCTATGTCCATTTTGTAATTTAGAGGGGGTTTTATAAGGATCTGAATACTTTTGCAAAGCCCAAGATTGATTTTGCATGCATTTCTGTGCTTTTACCACAACTAAAAGATATTGTTCTGTAAGGCGGAGGGACAAAAACCTTCTTAATTGTGATAAACTCATTTCAACGCAAGTGGCTTATTGTACTGCTGTTGCCATCATTTTATTAAAAAATAAAGACACCACTGTTCAATTAGTTAGATTTATTAATAATAATCCCATGAGCAATGTCTAATAAAATTTATACAATTCTAATAATATTTAAAATCATAATTAAATCATAATTTAAATAGTTCTTCAAAAAGTATATATTTCATGAAGCTAACTGTGTGTTTTTTTTTTTACAGGTGTATTAATATAGAATTCAACTTCTATTCAAATCTCAGCTATTTTACAATGACTCAGTCACATTTTAGAGGCATATCTATTTATTAATTTAAAATGAAAGTTTTAGAGCATTAATTGATAATATACTGATTAAGGAGTCGTAATTGCAATCACTGTTTTTCATCGACGTGATGTGTGGTGAAGTGTGTAGACTGTAAGTGTGTGTGTGATGAGAGTGGATTTAGTGTGGAGGGCTGGTGTTGTTCGTGTAGTGGGCAGGGAGGATTGAAACACACGTCAGCGGTGTGATTAAGCGGTAATGACACGCCGGAGCATCAGTGTGTTCTCTTGCAGGATTGTAGTCCTGCTGGCACCACAAACACACACACACACACCACCGTTCGAAGTACTATACATCACCTGCTCTGGGTGTGTGTGTGTGTGTACGCGAGAGAGAGAGAAAAGCACACAGTGTCTCTGTTCCCAAACCTAGTGAACTGTCTACCTAGACAGCATTTTAAGACAACACAAGCATGACACAAAACCTCATGTTGCCTTCTTCTTGTGAACTAGGTAAAGAGTACCACGACGTGTTCTTCACAGAATGTATTGCAGCTATGATGACAGACAATGAGAGAAATGTTGATTATGGGTGCAATAATAAAATAATAAAATAAAATAAATTATATCTATTATTGTATGGCGTGTATTTAATAAATGATAATATATTAAAATAATAATAAAAAACATACAGAAATATTTTATATTTTTAAAAAAGTTCAAAATGCATGAAATACCAGAAATACAGTAGCAGCATTTTAGGTTTTGTGGTTTTAACTTAAATTTACAGTTAAAAAACATAATTTCATTAACTGATATAATGTTAATAAACCAACATATTGAACCAAAGCTTTTTCCAAGCTGATGTTAAATGTGAATATATGGTTATTCTCATTTTAATAATATATACAATTTTTATATTTTTTTTTTTTTACCGTGTAGCAGACAATGTCATACAATACAAACACAATGGAAACAATAACACTAAAATAATCCAATTAACATTTAACAGCATAAAATGTAAGTTATAACCCTAGTGTACATAACTGATTAGAAAAAACTAAGAAACAGTAACTTCAATAAAAAACATCAAAAAATTATAAGATGACTTATTTTTCACTTCCAAAATTTTTTACAGAATTTTACTGTAAAATTACATGAATGTCCCGTCAGATTCTATTACATTTTTCATTGTACACAGTAAGGAAACTTAACCAACAGGTTTTTACCGTAGCATTTTTACCATCAAAATTGCAATGATTTTTTACAGTGTATATTTTATGCATCATGCTGTTAGGTTAGCACTCAGGATGCTGCCTGTGCAGGTGGTGCACTAGGTTTTAGAACAGAGACTGTGTGTTTATAACAACACCGAGAGCACAGAAGTATCTCAAGAAAAACAATCCTGTGTGATTTCCAGCCTCTTTCTGACGACTTTCAGGAGTTATTTCCTCATTGCATCATGCTGCGTTAAATACCTCACTTTAACCCAGCTGCTCAGCTGTCGGGACACTCTGACCTCCATCCACACTCAGCCGTTTTCCCGGCCTCAAGCCAGCCGGCCGTCAGCGCGCAGAAAGGGGCCGGTAATTCACAACCCGCCACATCAACTGCCAGAAGCTATTGATTTTTTGTTTCCCAATTCCAGAAGGGAACCGAGAAAAGATTAAAAACACTGTCAGTTTGGAGTTGAATAAGGATGGTGAGCGAGAACGAGAGAGAGAGAGGCGAGAGAGTGACGCTTTACACCTCTTAAGAGATCTTCATCCAAAAATGACTGCCCTTTCAAACCCTCTGTGAGAATTGGAAATGCTGAAGAATCTTCATGCTGCTGTTATAATGAAAGTGGATAGGGACTGGAGCTATCAAGCTCTTAAAGGACATAAAATCCACCATTAATATATGATAACAATAGCACAAACAACTTCTGAGCTACATTACAAGTCTTCAAAAGCTATTTTGAGGATTAGACCGAATATAAGCCATTATCCCCATAAAACAGTGAGGATTTATTTAAATGGAAATAGTGAGACATTTTTACAGCGTAGACTTCAAACTATAGCTTCTGGCCAAAATATGAGCCTATAATCCATAATAATGCTTCCTCTAGTGAAAAAGTCCATCTTCTGTTGTCTCTCACATGAAAATCCACCCACATATTTGTTTAGAACTGTTTTCACTTACCCAAGACGCTTTTTTGCTTCGTAAGATGTTAATTGATGGACTGGAGTTTTGTGGATTACTGTGATGTGTTTATCAGCTGTTTGGACTCTCATTCTGACGGCACCCATTCACTGCAGAGCATCCATTGATGAGACACTGATGCAATGCTACATTTCTCCAAATCTGATGAAGAAACAAACTCATCTACATATTGGATGGCCTGAAGGTGAGTCAATTTTCAGCAAATTTAAATTTTCAGATGAAATATTCCTTTAATTAGATTGAATTTTATTATTTGATCTGGATTTTTCAGTACTGAGTGAAATGTATTTACAATGAATCTTTAAATTGAACAACCAGCTCAAAAAAAAAAAAACATCTAAACATTCTTAATCAAGATACATTTACTTGAGAAGCAAAAATGGTTAAGATATTAAGTCTTGTTTTCTAAATCTATCAAAAGACGCTTCAAAAAGAGACAAATATGACCATGGTTCAGAAAATAACTTGTTTTCCAATTTTCTCATCTTATTGACAAAAAAATTGAAAATCCCAAGCATAATCTCAATGAATTTTGATACAATTTTCAGAAAACAAGATTTAATATCTTATGTCATTTTGCGTGTTTTGCTTGATTTAAGAAATATATAAATATACTAAAATGCATTTGAAATACATTTATTTCATGATAAGTATATTACAAATACATTTACATATTTATGTACTTAATAAAAAATACCCCGGGATTGTACTTTTAGTATACTAAACTGGAATACTTAAAGTCTGCTAAATTGGAACAAATAATTTTGTACTTAATGCACTTTTATTGTGCGGAAGTAGTGCTGAAGTCCAACTAAAGTTATACTGAAGTATATTTGATTGTGCTAAAGTTGAACTATTGCAAGTATACTTTAAGTACACTTTAAATATCTTGCTTTTAAAGATTGATATTATTCAAAGATCATACAATCCTCATCAATAGTGACATTAAAACACATTTAGGCTTAATATTAAGAAATGTGCATTGTGCACAAGCTGTATTCCAAATAAAGTTGAATAAATTTTTATAATCATAAGTCTAGAGTGTAATGTCATAATATGTCTTACTATACTTATATATAATATATATTCTATAAGATATATATATATATAAATATTAATATATATATGAAGATATTTGTATTAAATACATTCGTTTTTTGACCAGGGTAGATATTTGGACTGGAAAAAGAGACAAAATACTGAGGAACAAGATTATAATTTCATTGAATGTGTGAAAATGACAGAATATTTGCAGGTGAACTATTATTTAACCCTTTGCACGCTGAATGCTCATAAATCTTGAAACTCTCTGGAGGATGGCACACGTCTATTTACAAACGCAGATCGCTGTGACCGGTTATGTGTCAATGGAGACATGAGAGATGTTCATTATTACCAATGGGCTTGATGGAGTTATTGCTTTCAGGACGTGACATTTCAAAAATCCTTAACTAAATTGCACTGCATTTGTTATTTCCCTAATGCCCGTATGGCTGGAATATTGGATGTGTTATTGGTTAAACCGATGGCTCACTAGATTAGTTCAGTGCTGGTTCCACACATTTATCAGCGGTAATGACCAGCCTCGCTGTTACACAACACAACTTTCATCATTAATGACAAGCTCCGGTTGTTTGTACTGCATCCCTGCCGTCATGTGTTACAGTCACTGTGGGTTTGCATGCATGTGTGTGTCCGTCAGGATTGATTCATATCTGCGGTACTGAAACTGCATTTTATTGGCCTCGACCTCCTATGAAATATTGTCTTATCAGCTGTACATGAGTTGCCATAGGACATTAGAATGGCACGTTGCGACAGCAAATACACCACAAAAAGCTCATGAATAATCATACATAGTCAAATATAGTTTTTATCCAACATGGTTTAATCAGCTTCCCTCCGCCACTCAGAATGTTGAACTAGAATTCAGAAATAAAGTTATTTCGGTCGATTTCTAATTTCAAAACAGACTACTCAGGTATTCTTAATTCACATATGTCATAATCATAACTTCTATTAACTGCATTTGATTAAATGATCTTAGGACTTTAAATTAACTGTAACAAATTATAGTTTCCATGCCAACAAACCAAAAGTTGGAAAAACTAAAATCCAAAAATACATAATTTCCCTTACTTTTAAATATAATAATTTTTACTTTTAATAAACAAAAAACACAACAACAAAAAAGTTTATTAACTGAAAGTACTAAAGAACTTAAACTGTAATTGATTTAAAAATAAGAAAACATAACAATAATAGATTAAAAAATGAATCAAACAAAATAAAATTAGTTTTGAATAACTAATAAAATAATATAAAATGTAAAAAGATTTGTTTAGTTTTAACTTGAAATATTAAAGTCGCTTAAACTGAATTGATTAAAAAACAAAAATAATAAAATAATAAAATGTATAAAAATAATACCAATTAATAAAAATGGAAAACTAAAAGCAGGGAGTATCGTAACTAACTAAAACCAAAAATAACAGTTTTTGACATGAAACTAATGACCTTTTAATGAATAATATACAATAAATATTTTAAATTAATATTTTGAGTAGTGACATTAAAAAGATATAGACATATTATTAAAACAAAAACTAATAAAATGCAAAACATTACTAACCGTTCAATTAACTGAAACAGAAAGAATAATAGATTTATTTAAAACATTAATCTAAAATTCTAAATAAATACCTAAGACTAAATAAGTCAAGCGTTGAAAAAAAAATACAGAAGATATTTATATTTTAAAAAATTCAAAATGCATGAAATACAGAAATACAGTAACACCATTTTAGGTTTTCTGGATTGAACTTAAATTTACAGTTAAAAAAACATATTTCATTAACTGAAATAATGTTAATATACCAAATTACAAACATCACCAGCTTTTCCCAACTGAGAATGTGCATATATGGTTATTCATCCATTTTAATAAATATATAAAATTTTTACATTATTTTTTCTTACAGTGTAGCAGCACAATGTCATACAAATACAAACACAATGGACAAATCTTGACTTGAAGAAGCAACATGATGCTGTTATCATTTTCATTTCGGGGTGAAATATCTCTTGAATAGAAAACAGAGGTTAAGTAGATTCAATTTCATATTGTCTGTATGCATGAAAGTTACCAAATTATTAATACATGTTTGCATGTTGTTATTGTTTCTTCAATCTGAAAGAAACTCTTAGAAGTTCAGCAGTCTCCAACAGTGAAAACACACAGATCTGCGGCTTACAGGAACCATGTAACACCTGAAATGATGTTTTCGTTCATGTGTCATGTACAATAAAAATGCTGGTTAAATCTCTCGCAGTAATGCAGCGTTTGTGCATCTTCATTACACGCTTCAGATATTATAGAGCAGATATTTATTCATCTCTGTCTTTTCGTTCAGCAATAACTCATGAAGATGTCTTTCTGTACTAATGGCGTTCTATTTTCCTGAGCATCTACACACCTACTTCTCCCTCAAATACAAAACTGCTTCTCATGAAAAATGAGCTTCTTTCATCAGCGGCATTTGTGTTTTAATATATCAAGGAGATTCAAATTAATTCTCCACTGGAGGGTCTGGGATAAATCTGCCCATTTACTTGATCACCTTCAAAGTGCCGGGCCACACGTGAAAATATATGAATGCAATAATGCAGCCCGCATTCAGCGTTAGTAATGCATTTACATATTAAAATGATCTGCAGCCGCAAGCTGTGATTTCTTGTTGGACACACACACATAGATTGCGTGTTGAAAAAGCATATTAGTTTTGCTTTTGGATTTTAATTTATTCTGCCTTCCAGCCTGATTCAGACTAACCACAACAACCCTTCCCCCAAACTCATCATCACCCACTCGGGCTGAATATTTCACCGCTCTCCTGCAGCCCACATTACAATATTCCTCCATCGTGCTTTCCAGTGGGAAATGACGAGGCCTTCTGCCCTGGATATTTTTAGTGCATGCATTAATTTTGGTCCTAGATGCTGACTAGTCAACCTGGTGCTTATCACTTACCGTCAGCATTATTGACTGATATTGGATATTTAATGTTTTCTGCTTATTTTTAATGGGTTTTGGATGGGTTGATATCACGTAGCACTAAAACAAAAGGAAAACCCAATCTCACCGGAAAACTAATTATTTGACGAGATGCCGTTTTTTACGTTGTGAATTGCACAAAAATATATGATTTTTGGAAAAAAGCAAGCATGAAGGTCCACCTATAAACATAACCATTACTGTGTTGAAATCAGGTCTTAACAGTATTATTTTAAATAATATTATAGTTTTATTAATATTATGAATCAGTTTTTATTTTTAGATTTTCACTTTTCATTTGTTTTAATTTTTGTTTTTGTATTATTTTTTATTGGGGTTTTTTCATGTCTATATAGTTGTTTAACTTTATACTTTTTTTGCACATCAAGTCAAAATAAATGAAAATATTTTTAAATTTTGTTTATGTTTAGTATTAAAAAAACAAATATTATAATATAGTATTTTATATATTAAACAGGTTTTGGTATTGGTTTTTTATTTTTTTAGCATTTCAGTTTTTTTTAAAGTACATTTGTTTTATGGTTTTATTTCAGTTACTATAATAAGCCTGGACCATGAAAACTTACAACAATGAGATTGTACGTATTCATACAAATTAGCCACCAATTTGCCAAAACGTAAAATGTTTTGTAAAAACTTTGCAATGTCTAAAGGTGGCACAGAAGCGCTTCTGAACTGGCGATTAGGTGCCTTTACACACACTGTTTGATGCTGCTCAGAGCTGGCATGAATGCATTTACGCTACAGCCTCACATGCTTTGTCACTATTCGGGGATGAGGTGGATCAGAGCAAGCATCATTTATGACTTTTATGCAGCATGACTTTTAACTCAGCTGTGTAAAGATGCCTATAGTTATGATTGTGTTGCATAAATTATAGCACAGATTCAACACTCTGTCTTGAAGAGTGACGTCACTTTAAGATCAGAGTGAGTTGCTTTGTGAGTAAGAATGTGGAGCAGTGTATGTTTTTGGTGCATAAAATGAGTTCATTTCTTTAAAAAATAGATTAATCTTTAATAATGATGCTGTGACGTTCTTACCAAACCTAGCATCGCAGAGCTCCTCCTCTGTTATTATGAGCACTCATTTATGCATTTAGCAGACTTTTTGAGATTTTTTTCTCATTTAAACAGTATTTTGTTTTCTGCAGCAGATTTTAAAAGTAATATTTATTCTTTATCTTTCATAGTGTAACTACATTATGATGTTATGATGAATTAGTTAGTTTGCCGCATACTTCCAGCTGAGTTTTATTTACTTTTCTCTTTAACAAAGTAGTATAGATTTGGCCATTTATAGGTTCTTGGCCATAACATGATATTATATATTAACATCAGCGCCTCCCTGCTCTTCTAATGAGCTGGACTTGGAGCTTTATTACATAAATGTTCTTTTTGTACTGAGGACGTTTTAAGTTACGAAGCGTGGATGTTTTAATAGTACAAAGAGCTCTTGTGTGTCAAAAGATCAAAGAAAATTTGATTTCTCATGTCATGACCCATTTAATATATCATTTGTCGAAGAATTATACTAGACAGCAATAGCAAATGGAGATTTTTCTTATCTCCAGATGTTTCTTCTGAGAAAAAGACGTCATTAATCTCACGTGTCTCCTCCTTCAAAACAGATCTCAACAATGTCTCAAATAATGTCAGAGACCTCAATATGAACTTGTCTCATCACAATTTCACTGGATTGAATGATCTGAGCTGCTCTCCACATTCAGTTCATAGCGCTATACTCTGACTGTATGACTAGTGACTCATTTGTGTCTATTTTTATTTTCCCAGAGGAATTTTAGGAGAAAACTCTGAAACAGAAAGTAAGTCTCCTGAGCTATGAAACAGCAACCTCAGAGCAATGAAAACTTGTTTGAAGAGCCACTGACTCATTGTTCTAAATGTATTTTCCTATATTGTGTTCGTTTGATCCCCAAACGGCCACACAGGTGCGAGACATGCAAATATTAGCCTACCCAGCTACCACCGGGACCAGTCTATATCGGCCTGTTTGTTTAGTTGCTGACTCCGACAGAGAAAGCGAGAGGTTATGTTTAGCAGGAATGATTACAGATGTACAGAGTCTCCAGCGCGCGCTCACATCACAAACGTGAAGCCGAGGCCCAGGTGGATTGGAAGCAAGCTGTTCTCCGCAGCCCCTCCCAGCCCAAACGTACACTCCCAGCATGCCGAGCTGTCAGCCAGGAATCTCTCATAATGAAGGCTAAAATATTTTATTCAGATTTATTAATTTGAAAATGAAGCGTGCCTGTCGGCAGAGGGACAGCTCTTCTCAATCTGTCATGTGTGAGGCGCGCGCCGGTGACACCGCCATACATTTGTCTTGTCGGATCTGACAGTCGGATTCTCCCGGGCGCTTCTCCGCCAGGGATCACCCAGGGATTTTTTGAGCAGAATAAAACACTTTCCGACAAGGAACAGTCTCTTTATTAATGCAAATTAGGCCTGAAAAAAAGCCCACACCAGGCACTTGGCTTGAGACACCTGAGTGTGTGTGTGTGTGTGTGTGTGTGTGTTTTAATAAAAGCCGTGAGTGAGTGACTATGGGTTTGAGAGCTCCCACACAAATCTGCCAGTCTCGGCTGTGACAGACCCCCAGAGCTACGGGGGGTTTATCTCACCAAAGCCCATCCAGATACAAACCAACACAGCCGCCCGCTGGGACGTTTTGACTGCTGTAAATTGGGTGGCTGAAAACAAACATTGGCATGAATGCTGCATTCATTTGTTTAAGGGTCGATAAGGATTTTCAAGAGGGTCTCTCTCTCTCTCTCTCTCTCTCTCTAGAGTAGCAGGCTTTTAATGAAACCTTTTGTTCATTGCAGTCATGGTGACTACACTTCAACATGTTTGACTTTATGCCCCCCCAAAAAATTTAAATTTGTATTCTTTTTTTTATATGTAATTCGTTAATAGTAGATTATTTGATAACTCAACATTTAAAAAAACTATAATATTTTTCATTTCTTATTGCAATTGCTTTTTGATTCAATGTTTGTTTGTTTGGTTTGTTTTTTTTTTCACAAATATTAGCCTTTTAAGTGACTTTCTGTTAATTTCAGTCTGGATGTTGACACCAATCAAAATTATTTCGTATTAATTGTATGTCATTTATTTTTATATTAATTATTCTAATATAATTGCTAATATAAAGGACAAAGGAGCCTTTTAAGAGGCTTTCTTCATTCTGCCACCCCTTCCACATTTTTGACTCACGAAAATTAATATTATTAATAAATTAATGTACATTTACATTCATTTTTAATGATAAGAACGGTAATTTTATAGTAATTTATTACAATGTGCTAATATAAACAATTAAAATATTACAGGCAATTTAATCGTTTTTTTCTTAGTCGCAATTGCATTTTTATGCTGATTTTTTTTTCCACGAATAACACCTTTTAATGGGACTTTTTGCTCATTACAGTCTCTGGATGCTGACAACCTTCACATTTTTTGTCATCATGCCCCAAAAACATCCTTATTTTATTTTATTCTTCATTTTTAATATTAATCTGTATTTGTTTTATATAAATTAATTTTAATAGTAATACAATTAAATATAAATTAAAAACCTAAACATTAAAATATTAATGCTTTTTAAAAATTCTTAATTGCAAGTTGCATATTTAATTTTAATTTCATTTTTCCAGTCACACAAAAAACTGACATTATTAACCTCACAACTTTTTCCATCATATTGAATATCAATCAGAGCGGAGAAGTGCAGCATCTGTTGTGTTGTGCATGCTGATGCAGGCTACTTGCCTGGTCAACCAACTTCACTAGAAAGTCCACGAGTTGAACAGTTGACTTATGGCTATAGCTGAAAGGTGTGTGATGTGGCTGTGTGTGTGTGTGTGTGCACGTTTTTGTGACATATGAGGACACAAATTTGTATAATGACATGGGTATGACATAGGTATTACAACGAGAAGGTGATTTATGAGGACATTGCCCCATGTCCCCATTTTCACAACGCTTATAAATCACACAGAATGAGTTTTTTTGAGAAAGTAAAAATGCAGAAAGTCTCCTGTGAGGGGTAGGTTTAGGAGTAGGGTTGGTGTAGGGCAATAGAATATACAGTTTGTACAGTATAAAAACCATTATGCCTATGGAATGTCCCCACAATTCACAAAAACGCGCGCGTGTGTGTGTGTGTGCTTGACTGACTCTGGCCTGGATGAGCACAGTCGAGTTGTTGCTTTCTTTCACCGAGCGTCCTTTGACATTTATCTCTCTTCACCTGCTCTGTGATGGAGATTCAGAGTGGCGTGTCTCCCTCTCTGCCTCCGTTTCTCTCTCTCACTGCTAAATTGTCCCACTTCTTCTTCTCCTCTGCCCCTCTTTTAGCTACTCTGTCTCTCTAGTGTTTCTGCCTATGTTCTTTCTGTCTCTTCATTTTGACCTCTTCATACCTGCCCGTCTGCTCAAGGCTCTCAAACTATGATGAGGAAAACCAGCATCTCATGTGAAGGACCAGCATCAAAACATGACGGCAACCAGCAACTTGGCTCTTCATTTTGCCATCTTACTGAACTATTTAAAAAAAAAAAAATTTTTTTTACAACACAATATTATCTTTCTATACTACATTATTTTCCCCTTTTTTAATTATTTTACAGAAATTGCATTTCTCAATGAATAAAATCTCTACACTGTTAGATATGAGAGATATAAGCAGTTTGTACAACCTATAAATGTACAGTATACATGTATATACATATTATTCCTGTTCTTCTTGTGACTTCTTTCCAAAGAGCCTCCGAGCCCTTTGTGGTTAGTGGGGTTAATATTCGTGACTCTTTTCTGCAATTTACATCATAGCCAGTAGGTGCGACAAGTAACTGTCTTCATGAGTCAGATTAAATGATTCATTGACACAATTAGTTCAAAACACTGATTCATTCAGGAATCAAGTCATTGAATTATCTACTCAACCATTCAAAAAAAAAACCCTGAAGAAATTCAGGAATTAAACGATAACAGTCACTGAATCATTCAATCAAACGATTTGTAAAATAAAATTAAATAACTATTCCAGGAACCAAACATGACTGTAGTAATTGGCTGTTATTTATAAATTAATAATACAAAATATTGTAATACTAGATTTTTATTTATTTTAATAATTGTAAATTGTTATTAAGGGTTTACAACTTGAAAGAAATTACATTGTTTCAGTGAAATAAATTACATATCCAATTTGTTTTATTATACACTATATAGTAAGCAATTATACACATATTTTAAGTGAATGTTGTTGGTGTGTACTTGGTATAACTATTAACTGATAGATGATTTCGAGGAAGGATCTGATTTCTCATGACACCGGTGGTCTCTCATTACACAATAATGCAAATTGAACATGGTGGGCAAGGGATAGTTAAAAAGAGGCTGTCAGTCACTGGGCATGATGGGATTGTTCAATTACCGAAATGGATGAGATGTGTAGTGGACTTAACCTGTGCATAACCTGTGCGGTTCAGATTGCTAATTGTTTATATTCTCAAACATGATGGAGGTCATACAAAAGCTCCAGTCAGTCGAAACTGATCAAGAACATGCATATCAATACATCACTGAAATAAAAACACACTTCCAGGATGTTAAGGGGATTAAACAAAAAAATGAATGCTGACCAGTTACAATAATTATCATATATAAATGTATATATTTCAAGCTCTTTATGATATTTCAAATAAATAAATAAACATCTTGTTGCCTTTTAAGATATTTTGCTTAGGAACTGCTATGCATTCAGATGTCAGTTAAACATACTTTTAATACTGAAAAGAATTGCAAAAAAACCAACAACAGCTGTATTTGTGTGTATGTATGGCTATTCCTATTTGTTCAGTCCCAGGTCTCATTTCAGTTAGGACGCTGTCTTAGATTATCTTGAATATATTTTGCATGTAAAAAACGTTTGGTGTCTTTTAGACCTCTATTCAGTCCTTATGTTTGATGTAATATGGAAAAGATTATTCAGCCACATGTGTAATCTGTATGATACAGCTGTACAGGATTGAGCTTTGAACTGTATTTTCTCTCTTTCTTTCCTTTCCTGTAAAGTTTTAGTGTAATTACCGAGCTGACCTGCATTAGTTCATTAAACCTAAATTCAAAGAAATCATCATCTGGCAGAGAGAGAGAGAGAGAGAGAGAGAGAGAGAGAGAGAGAGAGAGAGAGAGATTCACCTTCTCTTCTGCCCTCCTCTATCCGGCCTGCTCGTCCTGACTCTTTATAACTGGCCTTTAAAAGCCTTTTTTATGTTGTTGTTTTTCCCTCATACAGTAAATGGAGCCATAATTTAAAATTTTAATGCATGTTAATGTGTTGTTTAACCTTCTCTCCACAATCAAGTGTCTCTAAAAGGTTAACCTTGAACATGGGCTGGTTCAGACAGTAATGTTCTCATCCCTGTCTAATGACACTGCTCTTTACAGGGGAACGGCTGCAAGCATATAGCAAAGGTTTTATTTTTTTTTTTAGTATAGGTTATAATATCAATTTATTTCATAAAGAATAGAGCAAGGAATGTTTTACTTTGTGTGTTGTACATTTGGCAAGCATTCTAATGCCCTGTTTTCAATGTAAAAACGTCTTAAAGTGCTTCTCATGATTGTTTTCCATCTCCCTTTAGATTGAAAACAGTTTAATGTTATTCCATAACTTGATTGTCCAGGAGTTGAAGTCCATAGATGATAGTTTTCATGAGCTGTGAAAACAATCCCTCTCTGTAGACGTATAAGAGCATGTATGGAGCGTCTGATTGAATTTTCTGAACTACTTACGTGTCTCTGAGGACACTTTTCCACTCTAGGACTTTTCATTTGTATCATTGGCAGCGGTGTGTGTGTGTTTGTGTGTGTGTGCTGCGAACTCAACTTCATGAGTTCATTAGATTGTGGGATAGCTGCAGGGTCAAAGGTCAAAGGCAGTTCAGGCACGTTTTATGGCGCTCTGCTGCAGATCCGCTCTGAGTTTAAAAGACACGGTGTGTTTATAAAATTATTTATCATGGAAAACAGATTTGTCCTGTTCTTGAGAAATACAACAGTTTAGTGTAATATTCACAAATACAGATACTCTATTCTGATCTGCATATACAGAACCATTCAAAAGTTTGGGGTCAGTAAGATTCATTTTTCTTTTTTATTAATACTTCTATTGAGCAATGATGCGTTTAAATTAACGATGAAAAGTGAAGACATTTATAATGTTACTAAAGATTTCTATTTCAAATAAATGCTGTTCTTTTGAACTTTCTATTCATTAAAGAATCCTGAAAAATAAAATGTATCACGGTTTCCACAAAAATATGAATCAGCACAACTGTTTTCAACATTGATAATAATCATAAATGTTTCTCGAGCAGCAAATCAGCATATTATTATGATTTCTGAAGATCATGTGACACTGAAGACTGGAGGAATGATGCTGAAAATACAACTTTGATCACAGAAATAAATTACAGTTTACAATACATTAAATTGGAAAACAGCTATTTGTAATATTTCACAATATTACTGTTTTGTATTTTGATCAAATAAATGCAGCCTTGGTGAGCATGAGTCTTCTTTCATTAAGAAAAACATTTAAAGAATTTTTCTTCCGTATGTGTTTTTGTATATACCGTATGTGCTGTATATGTACAGTATGCCACAATGTGAATTGCACCTGTAGGTTAGCCAGTCATAGCAGAGGGGAGGATACAGGAGGAAAAGGAGAGATAAGGAGGAGAAGAGGAGAGGAGTGCAGATGGCACACTAACATAATGAGGCTTGCAAATAAACAAGCAGTTGATTGATGTGACGGAGGAGACGTGCAGCTGATGGAGACCGGACTGTGATGGCAGCAGAAGCTCCTGAAGAGCTGGAGATGCTGGAGTCTCTGTGTGAGGCGGCATTGATGTGGCTCTGGGCGAGTGATTAGTATAGGTCTGCTGTAACACAGCTCCTCTTTGTTCTGGGCTCTATTGATTCTTTCAGGCTCGTCTATCGTCTATGGAGGCTCCGCTGGCATGCTGCTCAAAGCGTTTCGGAGGTTCCTTGATGCCATGGAAGCTAAACGCTCATACCACAAGCACTGACCGTCTCTCACGAGTCTGTTTGTCTCTTGTACCTACAGCGTTCATTTCCACGAAGAGAGGTCACTGTCATTAGGTCTAAAAGCTTTTCTTGTTTTTAAGATGTTTGACTACTTAGATAGCGATGCTGACTCAACCAGACAATCTGTTTGGACAACCAAAGCCTGTTTGAAAAGTCATTGTTGTGCAATTCCAGTTTGTGCCACTAGTGTTGAATACAACACACACTTCACCTTCAACAAATCTGATTTTGTATCTTATAGTGTTTAACAAGGTTTCTGGATAAATTTTGGATAAAATTTTCTGCTAAATATTACTAGAATGTGCTAACAAAGAGTGATGAGTGCTACTTTCTCATTAAAAAACATAAAGCAAGGCAAAATATTTAATAAATGAGTCACATTTACTGTTGCTCGACACATTTTTGTGGGCAAAATCATGTCATTTCAATAGAAATAGATTCACTCGATTGGGAATTTCATGTGAGGGCAAAAGATTTCCTAACGCAGATTTCACTTCAAGTCGCATGAATTCACTGCATTGATGAACAGAAAGCTGCTAGTCCATCACTATATCCACTCTTGATAATAATTGACCTTTTTTCATCATAATTTTTCTCATGTGATCGCATCTTATATATGAATATGTAAGTTGTATACATATACAGTAATACAAATGACAAAATGTCAAGCAAACAACTGTATACACACTTAGTTTAATGAAAAAGAAGGCCAAATAAAAAGGGTTAAGAAGTATTCCATGAATGGAGAAGAGCTCAGGTTTCTGTCATTCTTAACATTTTAAGAGCATCTAAAACCCAATAGCAATACAGGAGGAACTGCTGACTTCCAGTTAGTAAGTAGGTTGGTTAGTTAGTTAGTTAGTTAGTTAGTTAGTTAGTAAGGTGTCTATTAGGTTTACAGTGTATAAGAATTTTAAAGATGTGGGACCCAATGCCCCCCTTTTTTCCAATTTAGTCCTGTGTAAGTTCACAGAAAGCAAATGATTTGAGAAAACCCCCACTGCTGTCACACTTCACACTTCGTCCAGGATCAGCCCAGAGCATGCAGTTGTGTGAGAGGAATCTCCTGGTGGAGAGGAATGACCCTCGGCACACAGAGAGATCCAGCGATCCACTGCACGACTGCATCGCTGTCAGCTTCAATCCACTCACAGAACACTCACATGCAGGCGTAACGTGTGTTTGCGTGGAACGGCACAGATCGTGTGACTGCGCTGTGTGTAAAGTGAGGTTTTAAATGATTACTGTAAAGCTCTTTCATTGATGAGAAATGTGATATACGATTTGACATTAAGTCATTAACATTTGCTGTCTTAAGTCGTATGTCAATAGCCATTCCCGGTTGTTCTTTTTATGGTATTAAAACAGTAAATTAGGGTATTTTATTTATGGCATTATATGCAAGTCTGCGCCCACAGAATTTGGTGGAAAAGCTCCACAGATTTTCATATCCTTCATAAATCTTCCTTTGCATGTTTGTTTATTATAAATTAACATTTGATGATACTTCCTGCTCCTTTGAACACTTTTTACTGTATTTTAATTAGGGCAGAAAACACTGCATGGAGCAATTAAAAAAAATAGGTCTTGATAATTATACAATGCAAAAGAAATCAAAGAGTGCACATTTTAACTATGATCCAGTGGTTTTCCATATGGAAGTAGGACAAGGAATGTGTCTTCCCATTGTTGTATTTGACATCGTGGTCTGAAATGGACTCTTGTTACTGTTAATATAGCTGTGAATGTATGACAGTGAATCACATTAGGGTGCCAATATCGTGTCTTATCATGAGGAAACTATGAGCGGCTGCCACAAACAAAACTGCACATGTCCAGATTCTGAGATTTTGACCTGGAGAGGATTTAACTTTTCCTGAAAATGCTGATGTTAATGTTAATGTTATCAAATCGGATTAAAACTTACTGACTTTGCTGTCAGTGCGAGCAAAGTTCCTTGTGACCAGCCTACAAACAATCGATTATAAATGGCTCAATATGCTATATTATTGCCAAATGTTGGATTCAGTCTTTTTATCAAATTGTTTTCTTTCAGTTAGCACAGGTTTTGTATTAATTTTATGAACTGATTGGTCATAGGCCTCATTGATCTGAGTTTATGTTTTTTCACTGAACTTTGCCAAAATTATCCACAAATAATGCTTTTTTAGCTAAAAACTGAGGTGCATAAACTCACATAGTTGAGGCCTATGACCAATAAGCCACAACATGAAATAAAAAACTGTGCTAAATCAAAAGAAAACAAAAGATTACAAAAATATTCAATCCCAGATTTGGTGATAATGTAGCATAATGAGAGATTTACGAGCAATTTTTAAAATGCTGATCATTTCTTGGAACACCAAATTAGATAAAGGATTTCCACCTCAGCACAAGGGTTTGCATCAAAATTGGACACAAATGATTTTTTCCTTCTTTAATAAGTCTATTTTTCTTTTTTGCTGCACTCTGAAAAATAAAGGTTCCAAAATGGGATTTTCACAGTGATGCATAAAAGAAATATTTCAGTGAACAGTTCTTAAAATAACCATTTTAATCTAAAAGAACCTTTTTCCACTATAAAAGAACCTTTGTTAAAGAATGTCAAAGGAGATCCTTTATTTCTAAGAGTGTATCTGTACTATACAAGATTATATAGTCACATTTTATTATCTCCGTTTTGGAGTTGTGACCATGCGGTTGATCTCACATGCATGAATTTTGCATGATTTACTTTGTTAAAATGTCTATAACTTATAACTGATTCCGATCACTAAAATATTTCCAAAGTGAAACAGCGTATAAACAAGGCCCAAAACTGCAAGCACTTTATGTCCAGTTTAACCCATTGTAACATTCCAGGAAGTGTGTGGTGTCTGAACGCTTGTTAGATTGATCTGATGAGCGAATATGATGCCGTGCGCTGGTCAGGACAGATGTTTGGACAGTGCGACCATCTCTCATGCTACATGAAAGATCTCTCAGGGATTCCTGTTACGCGTGGCAGATGGCGAGATGCACACTACAGAGACGTCATCACAGTGCACACACTGCTGCTTGCCAGGTACAGAACTGTCCTTTTACAAACTCAAACTAAGGATAAACAGAGAACAACCAGGGGACTGTCTGCAAAGTCATTCCAAATACATTCCAAGAAATCCATCTCGTAGCCAGAGGGTCGCTGCTCAATTTGGAAAAGGGAAACTAGCCTGAAGTGTCTTGCATTTATTTTCGCTCAGGGATTTGCTGGATGTTCTCGGTTGAGTTAAGCAGGCATCTCTCAATCATACACACTGGATCGAGTGTGTGTGTGTGTGTGTAACCTCCCCCGCAGAGGCAGGAGCACTAGAGTGGATGCTTCAGACCTGGAAGGCACTTTTCAGCCTGGTCACACACACTGAGGCCCTGCTGCTTGGCTGCGCACCATGGGTCACCGGCTTACATTAGAAAAACCCAAGCGAACACAGTCAAGCGTGCTGCTTGAACATACCTGAAAAACCCCAGCGCTGCACTGAGCATTAAAACAGATCGATGCACTGTGCTCAAACTAGACGTTTAAATAAAATGCATCAAATCATTTTAGCATTGCATTTCAGAAACACTTTGCTACTGCTTAATTAAAAGACAAAATCAGTATGAAAATTCAACATTATTCATTGGGACTGAAGTGAAGGATAGAATCATTCGATCATTAATCCCGAATTAAGCACATTAACCGGGTAATAACTGAAATGGATGACGGACAAGGTCGATTGTTTTGATTGGGAGCTTTACACCTCGGTGAAATATATCTATTCCTTGGCAGCGGGCTGGAAAATGAGATGGAGTGCTGGAGAGAAACTGGAGGTCTATCACTGGTCAAAGGGGAACGTGAGACAGACCCTGACCATCAGACTCAATGATTTAGCTCGTGTTCGAAACATCAGTAAATCCCACCACCTTCAATGTCCCTCATATTAAATGTGTCTAAGTGGAGTTCAACCACAAATGAATGAATAAATTACAATAATAAGAAAAAAGATCCGACATTTAATTTTTATATTGTTCATATAGGTTTTATTATTTTAATATTTTACATATTTAATAGCTTTATTCTATTGTATAGAATGAATGAATGAATACATACATTTTCATACTACTGCTTATTACACAAATAAATAAACATAAAGAATTGTAATACTCATACTAGTGCTTTATGCATATTACACAAAAAACGAATTACATATAATTGCTGTATACATATATCAGAAGATAAATTAATAGAATATGATATTGTGGTTGCTAGTTTATTATTATAATAAAATATGATATATTTATTAAAATATACAAGATTAATTTAAATATTTCAAATCTAATTCACATAGTTTTTAATTACTATTTGAATTACGTATTATAGTATTTAATTACAATTACAATCTATTATTAATGGGATATTATATTCGATTTAAATTATATTAAATAATGGAAAGAATATAACATTTCGTAGCCAGTATTATATTTGAATATGGTCACACCTCCAAACATTTTTTTATCACAGAAAACCCAGGACGCTCTTTCTAAATACATGTGTGCTATTAGAAATATTAACAAAAAACAGATGTGCAGCGGACAAACATGAAGAGCAAGGCGCGTTTCATCTTCCCTGTGCAATGATTGACGTGAGCTGAGAGCCATGCGGAGGCGGGGCTACGCGGTCCCTGCGTCCAATCAGAGTGCGTGGGCGGGGCCAAAGCATCGCAGAGTCTCTGAGCTCTGAGAGCGCTACAATGTAACAAAAGCGGCGGGATGAAACAGTGAAATAACGCGCGAGTGTATGAAGCGCTGCGTTCACGCGGGACCTGATTAATAACACACCACACACACACACCGGTGAGTTTAGTGGTTAAAGAGCTGATAGTGGCTCGAGCTGTGAGTGAGTGAGCGAGCGAGCTCAGGAGGAGTGTGCTTACAAATTGCCGAGAGACTGCCAGAGGAATCTCCGCCGCAGCTGGACAGGAGAGAGACCGGAGGACCGGAGCGGGCCGACATGGACGACCAGCCGCGCCTGATGCACGCTCATGCGGCCGTGGGGATGAGCGGACACCCGGGCCTGTCTCAGCACATACCGGACAACACCGGAGCCACCGACGGAGACGGAAGGAAGCAGGACATTGGAGACATTTTACAACAGATCATGACCATCACTGACCAGAGTCTGGACGAGGCGCAGGCCAGGTGAGCTGTCACTCATCTCATCCGAGGATCTGGAATATTCATGCTGACTCTCATCTTCAAAACGCGATCGACATTTGATTAATTAGAGTATAAAGTAAGATACACCTTTTACAAACAATAGCTATTCATTAAATTAATACAAATAATTTTAAAAACGTACTCGTAATAGAAAAAATCTAATAAAAATCTAATAATATAGCACTTTTTATACAGTGCACTATATGTATTTATTAATTGCTTAAATATAGACATGTAAAATAATATGTATATAACAATGAAACGTTTGTATACTATAAATACTATACTTTATGTATAGTATTTACACACATATAATTTTAAAAATAATATTACTTGATCAACGCTATAAAGAAAACTTTTAGTAAGCTAATTAATGATATGCCAAATTATGATAAATAACCTACACTACTGCAGTTATTGTTAACACTGTAAATTCTTAATAAATTAATATGAGATCTCTTTCTAGAATCTACTGTATCTAGTTTTTTAATGTCAGTTGGCGTCTAATTCACTTTTTACTTATCAAGTGGCATTTTAAAAACAATTCTGTTGTAGTAACAGTAACGGCAGAAAAGAATATAGGTTAGGCAATATAGTTTAGATGTTTGACATCTTTATGATACTAGGCAATTAGCAAATATTTACATGCAGATCAGGAGTTATCGACTAAGCATGCATCCAGAAAGGGACTGTTGTCAGTGTGTCCGAACACATGTAGCGTGTAGTGACAGACATCAGTGTATTCTTCTGACATGCAGTGCTCATTTATTGTCAATAGAAATGAACAAATGCCAAGATAGAATTTGACAGACAGCAGTGAGACTCGTATCACACGTCTGATCGTGTCCCTTTAGGATGAATATTGCTCAGAACAGAGGTTTTTAATTCAATTAACTCAAATATATTTTATCATTGTATGTTGTATATTTTAGAAATACTTGCAAGTACAGTGTTATTGATTTGTATTAGTTAATAGTTTAAAAATGTAATCACTCCATTACTGCAATCATGTTTAATGTTTGAATACATGAATTAATCAAATTGATTGTTTTTGATTGTGAAAAAACATGCATTTTTTAAAATGATAAAAAAATTTTTTTGAGTTATTACAATACATGCAAAGATACAAAATTATGAATGATTAATTACTGAAATAGTGCTAGTCACTAATAGAATTTTGTTAATATTATGCATACTGTATGCATGCAAAATATGATAAACAGAGACTAGCATGGGTTTGCTCAGATCGGTATGTGCTTTTCATTTCACCACGATCACTGTACGTTCAGGCAACACACAGATAAATACGTCTTTGCTAGTGGAGTGAAATATCGTCTGTTCAGACGCTCACCGCGGCCTTGTGTTGTGTTTCAGAAAACATGCTCTCAACTGCCACAGAATGAAGCCAGCGCTCTTCAACGTCCTGTGTGATGTCAAAGAAAAAACAGGCAAGCCATGCTATGCTTTAAAAAAAATACACCGTTTTTTTTTTTTTTAAACACTGGATATTTGTTGGACATCAAGTGCATTTGTTTACCAGCGTCTGGTCAAAGCTGTGAAAGCAAATGGCTGTCTTTTAATGGTTAGCACATGCCATGACATTTTTAGTTAAGTAAAAAATATTCTAATTGGAAACACAGTGTTGTGTTGTAGGGGCATGCTGTTTTTCTACATTGTGCATTGGATGTTTTAGAATTTCAGTGGGTAAATGTGGGTTTGTGGCGATCGTATAGTGAGGAAATGAAGGGAAACGTCTGTAGAAGTTCAGCTTCTTCGACCTCTGACTGCTAAATCATCTTTACTACTCTTGCACTGTACCGGGCTTGTTTTTGTGCAAAAATCCAGCTACGTTCTGGTTAGGAAAGAGCAGGATTAAATTACAAACTGCCATAAGCTGCTTAGTTGAAATGTTTGTTTAGTTGGCTACAGCGATGAATGAACATTGTGTTTGTGCATTTTTGAAGGGAAACCTCGTTTCATTTTGTGGAGCCTTTGCAATGATTAAAAACGTCGTGGATGTAAGAGTAGATGCTGAGAAAGAGGTCGAAGGTGACGTTTGTGGTCTGGTGTGTCAAGAGCAGAGCTGCTCGAAGCGACTTGCGTTTTTGTCTCGAGCCGAGAGAGGGTGGATTTGTGCTGGTGAGATACTGAGACGCTATTGATGTGGAAACGGTTCCAGCGTGTTTCACAGTCATTAGTGCATGAAATAAAAAGGACTAGATGAAGGATAAAGCCGATTTCTTTATCATTATCTCTCTGACTGCTCTGTTCCAGCTGTGAGGCTGTGGGTGGTTCTCATCTCTGTTTATTCGGTCTCTGTCTCCGCCGCTGTGATGGTTGGCGATGATGTTTTCATTGAGTTGGAGGCGCGAGCAGAGCGGGGGGGTTCTGCGGCCTGCTATGCGTCCGAGAGGGGAGTGAGTGACGCAGTTATGCGTGGAGTTTTACTCCCTGCCGTGTCTTTTTCAGTTTGTTTTACTTTTCCGAGTTCACGCAGAGTTCGAGCGCGGAGCGACGTGGACGTATCCCAGACTGCTCTGCTCCTCTTTGCCCTTTTTCTGCAAAAATATGAAGCGACCGTCAGCTCTGGAAGACCGGTCGAAAAGACATGGCGTGAGGTTTAAGATGTGAGGTTTGTTTGTAAGAAAGTTGACACATCCATGGATGTTTATCATGTCCAGGAAAGCTCTTTGTAGGAATTATAGATGGATTCAAACGCTTCTACGGTGGTCGTGTCTAAAAGTGTTTCCGATTTTGAATGTTTACTGTCATTTCGCTTTGTTCTTCAGTCATTCAGTGTTTTTAATAGGCAAATCCGCAGACATATACCGAGTTGTACGGTTGTTAACTTTATTTGTTTTGAAATCATGCAGGAATCAAAATAGCTCATGAAAAGTGTTTATTCTGTTTGGCATCTGTGGAGATGCTGGTTCCTTAGCAAAAGTGACGTTTGGATGAGTGTGTGTTTAGCACGATGGAGGACTGTAAAGCTAGTTTGCTAAGAGTTATTGCTGAAAACAAATCTACAGAACTTACAGATCAACTTCTTTCACTAAAATTGCAATAAAATACAATTGCCTTAAATTTGACCTGTGAACACGTTTGCAAATACTTGATATTTGCAATACTGGAAAATAAGATGTGTTTCTTTTAAAACTTTTTAGTAATTGCATCTATCATATATTCTATTCTGATTCTAGTAAATGGAGCTGGTAGAATTATGTACTCACCAAAGGAATTTATTTAGCATTTTGTCAGTATTTCTGTTAAAAACAGAAGGTGCAGTGCATCAGACAATTTTAAAATGCACATTCAACTGAGATTTTGCAGAATTAGGTGGTTAAAATGTATAAAACAAAAAAAGTTAAAGATTACAAATATGTAGTCATGTGATTTAAACACGCTTACTTTCTCTGTCACTCTTGTGACTTCTATCGAATATATATATAACCTAATAATTTTTACACAATAACTAATTTAGCTATTTGTCTGCATTTAAAAAAAAAAGTCTAAAGTCTGTTTAACAATGTTAACGTAACAATGTAACATTAAAAGTGAGTAAAGATCTTATTGTGTTTGGTAAAGTGGAAAGTATCTCATACAGTTTTGCAGTTGAAACGTCCAATTTTTTTTAAAGCTCAAGATCACATCCAATCCTGTCAGTGAGTCTACGGTGTGTTTTTACAGTTCCTCCCAATGTGCCAATTGACACCTGCAGGGGAGTGCACGGCCCTGGGTCACGAACCGACCTTTTGACCCCGCTGTGTTTTTACTGGGATATAAAGGAACGATGGACGCAGAGGGAAATCTAAACAGCCGCAGCGTTCTTCTGCTTGCAGAAGGAGGAAGAAATACTTTATTTTAGTCCAAACGTCGGAGACACCGCCGTATTTTCATGCCGCTCTTCTCTACTCGCTTTCATTCCAGTCATATTTTCTTTCTTGTCTGAGGAATGTGTCTGTGTGAAGCTTGTGTGTGTGCTTGCATACACTGTATGTCTTTGTATGGTATGTGTTGTAGTTTAGACACTTTGTTCAGAATCACTGTAAAATGATGAGAAACACAAACCGCACATTTTATATTAATGCAGAAGGTTGCGCGCAGTTAGATTAATGGAATCATTTTTTATGCAGATTACTAATTTTAATACATTTAACAATTTATTAAACATTGGGGTGTTTTGTAATCAGTTTTTTATAAAAGCAGAGAGGTTGTGCATTATCTTGACTGTGTTTTGATGGTCTACCGTGGTAAAATCGCTGTAATGCATGGACTCTTATGGCTGTGCTATTGTTCAAGCTATATTTTATTTTCCCATCAAATAGCGAAAGAGTACAAAGACTACAGTTGTGTTATTTTTGCTTTGTTTTTTCTTCATGCTTACAAATCTAATGGCTTTAGTTTTTTCTTCAATGCACCACATGCGTGCAGTTTTAAAAATGCTTTTAAAAATGTAATTAGTGATGAGTTTCAAAACCGGTTCTAAACCGAAATAGAGCAATGCACTTGTTTACACGCTCATGAAACAATGGCAGCGTCTTGTCTCAGCGTCTGTGATCTTTGAAGCGTGCAGCACAGAATCGTGTTGGAAAGGACCTGGCACCAAATGGCTTTCCAAAAATACACTCTAGGATAATTCCAGCCAGTTTAGTTGGCTCACACGGACCCGATACCACGCAAACTCTCGTGTGGTTATTCTTCACTGTAAAATAACCCAGCCAGCACTTGAAAGGAGCCGTGCAAATACGTCTCTTTTTTCCCCTCTTTGGTTTCGTCTCAGTGTTTCTGACACATGGAGACTCGTCTCTGTGGAAGCGGAATTCTTGGATCTCTTGGAACTTCAGAACGATGTCAAGGCATCTAATTGCTGAATGTCAGAGTTTGTTCTGTGACACCACCTTGAACCTCCAGTGTTGACAAAGACACAGTAGCGGCGCTCTGCCGTTGAGGAGTACGAGGGTTTGAGCGCCTGTCAGAGATTTTACGTCGGATTCGAATAGTCGTTAACTTCAGAAAGCTCCAAATGAAGCCCTAATGGAAGCTGTTTATGCACTCGGTGGCTTGCTTGTTGTTGTTTATTCCATTCTGGATAGATTTTTCTTTGCAAACACATTTTTCTGCTTTGTTTTGTATGTGTGAAACGCTTTTCACATCGACTGTAGAAAATAGTTCTTTATCGTAAACAAGTGAATAGGTCATTTAGATTGAGTTGCCGTTGAGTGTCCTCAGAACGATATTTTGTACAGTACAATAGGCCGTACTTCAACACCCTGGTTAGGGTACTTTCCTTGTAAAGGGGTCAAATATATTTATATATATATAGTTTATCATCATAATTTTATAAAGCTTCTTTTCTTAAGGCGAATAGCTAGAATATATTATTTAATCTTAGATATCTTATATATATTGATAATATTATTATTATTATTTTTTATATATAACATTATTACTATATGTATTTAGCACATTTAATAGTTTTTCAACTTATTTTTAGTTCAACTTTCTATAATCACAAAAATGCTTTTTAAAACAGAAATAAAAAAAAGAAGATGGAAGAGCTCCATTTTATTATTGTTTTGAAAACACTAATAATGGTTTTTTCTACGTTAGTTTAATTGTAAATTTCTATCAATCAATGGAGTTGGGGGTGATTTGAGAAGTTCATTTAGTTTTTGGTTTTGCACGTTATTTTCTACAATATTTTTATCAGGTTTGTAATATTTCTAATACACAACTTCATTTGTTTTTTGCAAAGCTTCACGGGCTTTCGTAAAAACTGAACGATCAAAATCGAAGAGCTCCTTTATTCTTGTTTTAACACTGGGGGTGATGTTTTTTTAATTGCAACCATCTGTACGTATGAGAGGATAAAATCCAATCGTCAAACGTCTGTCAACCTCACAATTTGACTTGCAGTGTTTTCACCTCCTCTGTGCAAACCTCACAAAGGCTAGTATTTCTTGTGCACTGTGTGTACACGGTATAAGGTTTACGCCTGGGTTCGGGTGATGTAAATGTTTATTTTTTGATGCGGTTGAGAATGAGGTGGAGCCATAGGGCAGGGCGGGAAGATTTGAAAGCGGTTTGAACGAGTCCAGAGATAATGATTACGGCGACGGGCGTTTCATTCCTCTGGGTCCGTGGCAGCTCGACTCCTTACCTTCCTCAGAGCTGAACACACCAGTGCACACAGTAACACTTCTATAGCTCATTACACTGAATAAAAAATATCTACGGCAGCTTGGTTCTCAAACCCAACAGACGAGCTTAAGCATTGTGTGCGTGAACAATGACATGCTCTGATGTCCGAAGATTCAAGAGGGCTTCTGTTCGGTTATTGAAAAACACCAATTGGTGGAATTCTGGCATTAACCACTCGAAATTTTGTTTTCGGAGAATCTTAAAATATCCAAATACTTGCAATACTACCTATTATTTGTACTATTGCTGCAGTACCACTGTCCCAGTATTAACATTTAACTTTGATGCAATAATACTTGCGACATCGCCAAATTATGCAGCGTGCCACTGCACTCCTAAAAAATTCTTGCTGTTATTTAAAAAAATTTTTTTTAACAATGTAAATCATTCCCTGATTCAACAGCGTTTTATTGATTCAATTTGAACAGACTAGCCCAAAAGTTATACTTAATTTATTATAAACTAAAAAATGTTTTATTCCAAGACAAAATGCAGATTTGCCTTTTTAAATTATTTCAGTGAATAATCCCACGAATTCATTACTGTATATTATATTTAATATATCAATATATGTTCATCGTATACCATTACAGTGTGGGTTATATATATATATACACCTCTATATACATGTCTACGTAAGCCCATTTCAACCACCGAATAAAAAATAAAAAGGATATTGCACTTTTTTTTCCACCTCACAATTATATGTGTTTTTTAATTTGATTCTCCCATAAAATACAAAAAAATAAAAGGTAATTGCAACTTTTTATCTCACATTATTCTGACTTTTTCTCACAATTTGCGCTTACCTTTCACATTCGCTTTTTCCTTTTCCGAATCATTTACATCTTGCAATTCGTTACCAATCAAAAAGAAAGACATTGCAGAGTTTCCTCACATTTAACAAAGTTATATCTGATAATTTACTTTCATTCTAATATATAACTAGCGATTGTGAGAGAAAAAAAGACGGAGATAAAAAAAGTTGCACATGCTTTGAAATAAACAAGAAAAGATGTGCAATTGTTTATTTTTCATGCACGATAGTTATTGCAATTTATCATTGCTTTTCCAGATCTGACTCGATTAGGCCTCGACTCCACATTCACCCCTGTTGAGTAACACAAGTGTGTAGCGTTGAGTGGATTGGTGCTTCCCTCAGGTTTCCGATCAGGTGTGTGATTCCTGAAAACAAAGAAAGCAGGTCATTTTCTCCAGCACAGCTGGCTGAAATCATTTGTTGTGCGTGCATCGATACTCTCTGCGCAGGGCCGTCACTGACACACGGCCGGCCTGGTCTCTCAGTGCTAATACGCTCTGCTTTGTCTTTCATTCTCTGTGTGTTTTTTTTAAACATGCTGATGCAGCATCTCCGCCGAGCGCCAACGAGCAGGATGAGAATCACATCTGTTGGACCGGCTCATCATCCTTCAAGCGGAAACGCTAAAGCCTAATCCAGCTCATAATAGAGGCGTGCATACTGACTGGCAGCGCGCGGCCGGCGTGGCGTTTTTTGGAACGGCTCCGGCAGGCTTTTGCAGAAATGAGATTAGGAGAGCACGCAAAAGCAGTTACGGAGAGATCTGTCATCGTTTTCTCTGAGTATACACTGGAGCACAATCACATTACCTTATGAATTATGCAAATTGTCAGTGGCCTAATTGAGATGTGTTAATCATATTAAGAAGCTTAATAGCTGGAATTTAACTGTGATGCTATTTGGTAATTAAGCCCGACGGCGAGTTTGGGGGGCTGCTTGTGGAAGATGATGCTGGAGTGTTTATACATCTGTCTGTCTGTCTATACAGGCGTTAGAGAAATTATAGCTTGACTTTGTTTAGCCTTGACGATATTCAGTATGTGATTAATTGAAATGAAAACAACTGATTCACGGAAATGATTCAGACTTACCAACCCCGATGCCGTCTTCACTACTGACGTTAAAATGAGACGCTATTAAAACATTCTCATCGGTATAAGTTGCAAAATTTGTCTAATAATGATGTCTTTAGGAAATAAAAAGCATGATAAATAAGTTAATGGCTTTGCAAGTGATTGCACAATTGCATAATTGGATATATCACATGCAAAATCCTTGGAGTTGAGATCTGGTTCAGAGAATATTTTGAGTAAAATAGGCTAAACTTTTTTCATGACATTTGATTTTATTTGAAATGTCTGTATCTTTAAAATAGTTGAAAGCACCATTAGCAGACTCTAAGTAACCCAAGCATTAAAACATAATTCTTACTATCTTAGTTCTAATACAGCCCAACAAATCCACTTTAAAAAAAAAAGCATTAAGACTTTTGTTCAGAAATAATGCAATAAATTGATCAAAGTGACAGTAAATCTTTGTGTCGCATACAAATTTAATTTACTATTCAAATAAAGGCTGTTCTGTTGAACTTTATATTCATCAAAGATGTTTCATGTTTTCCACAAAAATATTGTGCAGCACAACTGTTTTCAACATTGATAATAATCAGAAATGTTTCTTGAGCTTCAAATCAGCATATTAGAATGATTTATCATGTGACACTGAAGACTGGAGAATGATGCTGAAAATACAGCTGCGCAACACAGAAATAAATTACAGTTTAAAGTATATTCACATAGTAAAATTTATGTTAAATGCGAATAATATTTAACATTTTTACCAGTTTTTACTGTAATTGATCAAATAAATGCAGCTTTTGTGAGCATAAGGGACTTCTTTCAAAAACATGAAAAATAAAACAACCTTAAAGACCCTCTAAATAGCAAATTCATTGTCTACTAGTGTCAATTGTATTGATTAGCTGTTGCAGGCCTGATTCCTAATATTTGATATATTGGCCAGCCCCAGTGATTTTGTGCCATACAGTAACAAAACCATTATAAAATGGCAGATTCACCAGCGCAATAAAACCTCACAGACTGAATGCGCCTCGTAAACTGCCTCAGAATCTGTTCTTTTGTCAATAGATTGTATCTTGTGCTCAAATGGGCTCTGCTCACAGAGATATGAATGAGCGGCGCATTAGACGAGATGGCGCTCAGTGCATTAGACAGAGACGCTGTGGCGATTTTATCTGGCCGTTTGCTTTGTGTCGCTCGTCGTAAAGCTAGGTGGAGACACGCTCGGCCCTCCATTACTGCCAGCTTTCTTGATATGTTACGACTTTAATCAAATCTGAAAATTTGTAATGTGCATTAAAGTGAACGTGAAGTGCTTCTCGCGAGCGCCGTTGCCATACCAACCCCGGAGGAGTCGTCTGTCTTTAATGCGCGGTTGGGAATCTGGTTTCCTCCCCCTCGCCGTCACCGGCTCACAGAGAGACGGAGACTAGAGGCCTCTCTCCACGTACTGGAAATGACACAAATTAATATACACTACTTAAACTAGAGCAAGATTAACGACTGCCTTTCGTTGCAGTTTAGTCCCACTGTCAGTTGCCGGGTGTTCCTTGGACAAAATCAACACTAATCAACATTTATCCCACTTTTGCCCTGGGCTCTCAGGATGCAGGGATCTGAACCCCCATCCCCCCGCCCCCCCGCCGCCCCTCCCCCCGCCAAAGCCACCTTTTCACCCCCTCTCCCCAGCTGCGTTCATATACATCACCCGCTCTCTACTCAGCACCTCTCTCCATCACATCGCAGGACAGACTGATAGATGTACGGCTTTATTTGCAGCTGATCCATCAAGTCTCTGAAAGGGTGTGTGCATGTTGTTTTGTGATTTACATAGTTTAGAAAATCAAAAGTTTGGGGTCGGTAAGATTTGAAAAAAAAAATGTTTTTAAGTGTGTTCTTCTCACCAGGACTGCATTTATTTGATCAAAATAACTAATATTGCTAAATATTATTACAATTTAAAATAGCTTTTTCTATGTGCACATAGGGTCAAATGTATTTATTCTGTGCTCCACGTATGCATTTCCTCCAGGCTTCATGTCCATTCAACATCCTTCTAATATGCGGATCTGCTCCAGACACAGTCTGATTAGACCATGTTGAAAACAGTTGTGGCTGCACATATTTTTGTGGAAACTGTGTAGGATATCACAGAGGACATGTTTGATTATAAAATTCACTGCATCAGGTTTTATGTCTGGGGGTCGCCTTAGAACGCACGTACGTAATGTACATTTTTCAGAAGGGACGTTGATCTATTATTGAGTTACGTTGAAATCATGTTTTACCGTATATGTATATGGTTCTGTATACTCATTTCTCCTACCGTAGAAAAGTCCGAATTTGGATATTGAATTTCAGGATTGTTACATGAGGCCCCTTTTTGCATTATACTGGTTTGATTGGTGTATCCATGATTTGGAACATCAGTTCTAGCATCCGATTTACAGTGGAAATTGTTTAAAATTTAACTAAATATTATGATACATGCTGTGCAAATTGTGGGGTCAGTCATTTTTTTTTTTTTAATGAAGTAATTTGTTTATTCAGCAAGGATGCATTAAAATTGTTCATTTATAATGTTACCAAACATTTTTTAAAACTTTTTTTTTTATCACAGAATCCTGAAAAAACAAAATGTGTCACAGTTTCCACAAACATATGAAGCAGCACAGCACTGATTATAATAAGAAATGTTTCTTGAGCAGTGAATCAGTATATTAGAATGATTTCAGAAGATCATGTGACACTGAAGACTGGAGTAATGATCTTCCACATTCGATTTGCACGACAGACACATTACATTTGAACAGATATTCACATAGAAAACTGTTATTTTAAATTGTAATAATATTTCACATTTTTTACTATATTTTTGATCAAACAAATACATGCAGTCTTGGTGAGCAGAAGAGACTTCAAAAACAATAAAATATCTTACCAACCCCAAACTTTTGATCATATAATGTAGTTGACTTCGCTAATTGACTAAATGATTTGTTGGAAGTCTAGCAAACCATCATGACCCATCTTTTGTTGCCAGTTTGAGCTGATGCATATGATTCAGTGGTGACATTGTAAATCGATACAGAAATGATTTTTCCTGTGTGCTTCCCCTCAGAGACTGGAGAAACGCCACCATCTCGCTCTCTCTCCTCCTGTATGAATAGCCTGGCTATGCAAATTGCTCATAATTAGACATGCTAATATATGGCAGTAATAAGCCACTGTCTGTCGTTATGTCTGCCAGTCTTCCCATTGTGTCCAGCGAAAAATGTGTCTTTAAAATACCGCTTCCCACAGTTCTCTGTCATCCTCATAGACGCGTCTCATAAAAACCATCAATAATTGCCTCATTTATGCACATTTTTCTGTGTTTTAGACAGTGAAATGAAGCTGTTGATATGAGTTGATATTATGGAGTAATACTTTTTTTGATGGTTTGTACATGTAATAAATCTTTGGACACTTACAGCAATTTAGCACGCTAGTTGATTGTGAAAGTGTCCGGTCTCATGTGTCTCTTTTACCATCTCAAAATAGTCCCCTCGACACAGTGCTCGTGGCACGGAAATGTTTTTTTAAGGAAGCATGTGGAGCCTTGTGCCCCCTGAAAGGAAACAAATGTTTGGGAGAAGCAGAGAGCGGCGGTTTTGGCCGCTTTCCCAGCACAGACGCAAGAGCCACGCGGGCTCCGGAAAACTTATTCCTCCTGCACATGCAAGAACCGCCGCAGGCGTTTCCCCACAGAACGCATGCAGTGGTTTAAAGGTCCTATGAAAGCGATTTCAATTTTTTCTTTCTCTTTGGAGTGTTACAAGCTGATTGGGCATAGATAAGATCCCTGAAGTTGCAAAGACAAAAGTCTCAAAACCAAAGGAGATATTCTTTATCAAAGTTAAGACGCTGCCACGCCCCCCTAAAATGGCTCGTTCTATCACGCCCCCACATATCTACATCACTAAGTGGAAATATTTGCATAATGCCGCCCAAAGTTCACGTTCAGTACAACAGCAGTAGGTTGACGCACATGTCAGGGAAACGCTGGTGTGTTTCAGTGCGAAGCCAAGCACTTAATTGGCCTTCTGAAGTAATGCCTTTTAAGGAATCTAAGATTACTTACCACAGAACAGCATGCATTTAGGACGACTGGTTAGTGAACTGAGAGGGTCATCTGACTTTGCTATGACAATATTCTGGCGCTTCTGAATCAGCGACTGTATGTTTTGTTGTTAGTTTAAGTATTTCCTATTGACTGTTCAAATGCGGATTTTTACGAATCGTGTGTGTGTGTGTGTGAGAGAGAAAGAGAGAGGGGGTCACATCACAGTGGAGTCAGCTTTCTTAACTGTGGCTTGTGTACTGCAACACATACCAGCTCATCACTGTGTCTGTCACGTGACTCTGTTCCCCTTTCGGCTTGACCTGGATGGTAAAACTAATGACATTATTTACTGTCTTACATTTATTTTGAAAGATGAAGCTTGTGATTATCCTAAGGGACGTTACATTTCCGACGAGTGCATGCGGTGTTCGGCCAATCACAATGCAATGGGTCAGCTGGCCAATCATAGCAGACTGTGCTTGTCGGAAGGAGGGACTTTTGTTTGAAAACGAAGCGTTTGAGAGAGGTGGGCATAGAGGACCTACAATAATTACAGTATTTGAAAAATAATGTGTTTTTTAACATTAAAGCATGCTAACATATTCTTTTACACCCAATACACAAAATACGGCGCTTTAAAAAAGCCTCATAGGACCCTATGCGTGAAGTTGACATTCGTAGGCCAGACTTCGGCTCGCCTTGCGTACACACATTCACGATGAGCCGTTTTCTTTCAGAAGCACGCTGTAAAGTGCTTGAGCAGCAGTTATGCGTCAGTTAAATCTAGTGGTTTTTGTAAAATAGCGTCGTCTTTTTCTAGCTAGATCAGCACTTGTGAAGTCATGCAACCTCTTGTGCTGTCAGGGATGTGGAAGATGAAACAGGTGCTTGTCATTGGAGTGGTCATCTGAGGACAGACGGCAGGCCGCTTTGTGTTATATGAAACTACAGCCTTTGATCAGCAGTTGTGGAATGTGTTCTAAAAACTCTTCTAAAGATTCCTTCAGAGGGGTTTTCGGGGTACAAGATGTGCTAGAGTTTTTTTTTTTTTTGTGTAATCCAAGTCAGTTTAGTTGTGTTGTGTGCTGAGTATTTTCTCTTTCTTTCTTCTTTGTCGTTTTCTGACTGGTAGCCCAGAACACAGTCGTGAGTCATGTGGATTGAGATGAGCACTAGCAGACATGCTGCTCTTCTCTGCTCCGTCATGCTTCATTTCCCTCATCCAACACCCCCAAATTCAGCTCAAACACAATCCTGCTTTATGACTGATGCATTTGTGATTTCACTTGCCTAATGTAAATGTAAGCCAGATTTTTGGGCATCAACAAAAACTTTCCATATTCTAGTTCAAACTCTGAGGGTGCATTCACACTAGAGCTGTTTGCTGTCAGAGAATCGCACCTTATGAACCAGGGTGTTATTTATAAAGACGTGCATAGAATGATCCTAAATGTAAGCGTACAATTGCTCCTATGAACGATTTATAAAACATCCATATGCACCAGTGTTATTTCAGTATCATTGATATACTACTATAGTTTTTAAGATTTTAAATTAAACTCTTTCCTTATATTTTCGCTGTTTTCACTTTATTTTAGCTAAAGTCTTATATTTTGTTGTGTTTTGTAAATTTTTTTAAATGTCTATAATATATATTTTTTTATTTATTAGTTTTAGTTATTTTATACTTACGTTAAACGGAAAGAAAATGTGAAATGTTGCATTGGGAATTAGCTGAAATTTAAAGTTTTTGTTTATTTTTATTTTGTTTCAGTTAACATTTATTTTGTTTCAATTAACTAAATGTTAGGGTTAGTGTTTTTTTTTCCATTAATGGTTAAAGAAAAAAAAAATCCAAAATGCATTCCTCTTCATAAACCACAGTCCATCTTAATAGTTTATTCATGCTTTCTTATCAGGAAAATATTATTGCAATTAATTCATTAATTAATTCAGTTAATTAATTTATCACAAAGCAATTTAAATGTTTCTGATTTGTGCATAATCTAAATGCATATTGTGATTGCATATTTTTCTATCCTTATTTGTAATCAATGTTGGATTGTTTTAGTAACTGGTATATGAGCACAAAAGTTTGTACATATGCGCTTGAGTTGTATGTATGCATATTTTCACGCCTGTTTTTGCTTTTATAAATTCCATTTTTCTCTCACTTTTGATGTAGGATGCAATCCATGGAATTCAGGATCAAATCCAATCATACATGGGTTTTAGTATATAGTATATAGTCCCAGACCTCGGTTTGATGTCAGAATTTAGTTTGCTTGATTGGTGTGAACATCTGTATGGTCCACACAGTTGCTATGGAAGCAATCCTGACTAACTTGCAGAGGTGTAATGCCATTGATAATGTGTTTCATTGAATTTTGCATCAGACAGTGAGTGTTTGGTGGTCCATTGACATGCTGTCTGAGGCTGAGATGAGATCAAACCAACTATGAGAGCAGCTCTAGAAATCAAAGTTGGCCATAAGTTAAAGCACGTGCATTTGCTCATCTGCAGGTTTCTTCTGGTGATCAGTAGAGTGCTTGCATGGTAAGAGTAGCATGCAGTGCTCTTAATGAAAATGCCAGTCAGCGTTGTCATTATCTGTTCGTGCTCTGACTGAATTCATCAGACTGCTGATGGGTTTTCTCCTGTTTACTTCTTGTGGTGTAGATCACCTCCAACTTCATCTCCTGCAAGATAAAGGCTGGAGGTTAGTGTAACCTTGATAAAACGCTCATCTCATGCGCTCGATCCATCTTCCACCATCATGGAGTATGAAAATGAAGCCGTCGAGAGCGACGCAATACGGAGCAGTTAAATGGGCCATTTCAGATGTTTTGTGTAGCTCACCGACTACGAAATCTCCCCCATCGTGCCTGTGCAGTCCATTTTCCACCGCTTTCAGACGCCTCTTATCTCCTTTCCTCTCGTTACCCATCTCTCCTCTGCTCTCAAAGCCACCTCACCTCGTTTTTTCCCCCTCTTCTTTTCTATTCACAACCCATTTGTGTTGCCAGCCAGCAACACAAATTAGGAATATACAGCCTGGTGTCAAAACGAGCTCTCATAAAATATTAACAGCGTGTAGGAAATTTTTACATGGCAACATTCTTTTTCATTTTCAGGTCTGTCAGCACAAGCTGTGGTGCAGTTATTTGTGCGCTCGCATCTATTTTAATGCTGCTTATTTGGAGCCATTTTCCCACGCCATCTTTTTTATATCTTCTCAGTCAAAGGTAGAGCATTTTAAAGACCTCCATTAATCCAAATTTTTGTCAGCGGTTTCAACACTTTTGGACTGAATGTCTTGTTTAGCCAGACTTTATGCCAATTGTCAATAGCCACTTTGCAGTTTATTGCCTCTTTTGAGGTTTGTTACTGCCAGAGTAAAATGCAAAAACGCACATTAAACATTCACAATGGGAGTGGATGTTGGCAATGCATTGGCCAGGCAACAATTTTTTCCTCATAAGCCAACATTGTAGCAGTTTGGGAACTTGTAAACATGACTTTGTTTGCTGGTGGATGGATAAATTTAAACACTATGTACCTATTCATGGCAATTAACCAAAGCCAACCAATCAGACTGGAGCTTTGCCATAATGAAAATTTTCTATTTTTGCATGCATTATGCATGAGAAGATCTGTGCTTTTCCCTACAAAAATCCCATAGTGATTGTATAAATATGGTGTATATACATGTCTCAATCACTACAGCTGTTGTGGGCTGATCACGCAATTATGAATGCAGGCCACAACTACTTTTATGACTTTTTTCTTCACAAAAGGAGAAATTCAGAAGATTGTGCAATTAGTTTTTTTTCCCGATGCAAGTACAATGCATGTTGTAACCATGTGCAAACCATGAAATATCATTAAAATGAATCTCTATTACTATATACTCTATTCCAGGTGTTTTGAGGTCATTAACTTTGTGTAATTATCATTTTGATTTGATAATCTTCTTTTTAGTGAGCTGTTGCAACCACATCATTGAGTCAGTAAGTTACTCACAAGACAGAAAAGTGAATGAATCATTCAGACTGATTTTGTGGGACGGAGTTACTTTACAGTGCAATGATTTGACTCAGAAAAAAAAGATGATCGCTCACAAATCAGACATTTGGGTCTCATGATTGTGTCCAAGACACTTACAGATGAGTCGCTTTTCACTAAAGTGTTGTTTTACTTGGAATATGCGTTCGTGCTTGGTTCATTATCTTTGCAATTGAAATTTTGTTTTAAATTAAATTTATGACATTTTACAGTTTACATATAAAAATATGTATAATTCATATACAGTGCCAGGTCCAAGTTATCACATATTAGTATGAGTTTCTGCGGAGCTTGTGACCCTGAGACTGGCGTAATGACTGAAATTCCAGCTGCGCATCCAAAAGAATTACCATTTTCAAATTAAAAACAGTTCTTTTAAATTGTAATAATATTTAATAATATTACTGGTTTTACTGTATTTTTTGATCAAATAATACAACCTAAATTCAAAAACTTAAATAGAAATCTTAAATATTACAAACTTTTGACCAGTAGTGTATAATACAGATTTTTTCATCATACTAAAGAGAGATTTCACCAAATATGAAAATGTCTGTCATTAATTACTCACCCTCAGGTCGTTCAAACCCGTAGACCTTCGGTCATGTAGCATTTGGCCAGACAAACAATTTTTTTGTTATATTTAACAAATAATATCTAACTCTCCCTCACTTAACCAAATGGCCAATTATGAGGGTCTATGGACCCTTCCCCCCGAAATTCATCTAACACCTCCGAAAGGCAGAACAGGCCTCTAGTTCCATAGCAACCAATGCTGATATCACTGGTTTTATTACCTAAAGGAATGCGGGCAGAGAAACTCCCTCAGTTTCCTCCTCATAAGACACGAAATGCCCAAACTGACTTTTCTTCTAATTAATTCATAGGAAAACTTTTCTTTGATTGAATACACATATCCTTCTGTTCATTGTGTATACCATTACTGTTCTTGTATATTGTCTTTTGTAGTGTATGCTGTTTTATGCATGTTATGTTAGACCACTAGTTAATATAACCTCACCTTTTTCATGTCTAGTATCTATGAATTCGTCTTTGGATGATCTAACTGAGAGTGCATATGACATGCATGCTGATACCTATGCAACATATTAATGTTCCAAGAATCTTTACTAGTTTGTGCATCAACACCCAATCGAATTACATATGTGAAATACCATGCTTAGAAACAAAGGGTCATAAAAACGCAGAACTCCCACTTGAGATTCCGGACTTCCTCATTGGGCAAGCCCATTTTGAGAGGCGTGAATCTTTGCAGGCTTTGAAGGCCACACTTCATGTGACCCGCCCCGTCGGTGGTTCAGTCAGAGGCTAAGACGAAGATGTGAGAAAACGCTTCAGGATACCAAAGCATCTGTGCCAGCCTTTCTTTTCTTCGGCCTTGTCCTTTCCATTCATCAAGTTACTCTGTCGCAAACTGGTTCTTTCTCATCAACCCACTTCAGCAAGATCTTGGGCCTTAAGATTGCATCAGGAATCTCTTTCAGACCGCCGAGACTCGTTAAGTATCAAACTTAGTCTTATTAATTTGATACATTAAGCATCAGTTACACCTTTTTACAAAGGTGAGTCTGAACTAAGAATCTGACGCTTCCCTCAAGTGTAGATCTGCTGAATATGCAAATAGTTCCATAAATTTCATTCCTTATGCCTCTTTCTGTATGATAAACTTTACCCCTTGCCTATACCCGGGATGTGTGTTTATGTAGGATGTTAGACCAGTTTTTGTGTTTATGTAGTATGTTGGACTAGTTTAAGTTTTTATGTAGTTAATAAAGTCTTACTTGTGTCACACTTGACTTTGTTCATTGTTTGCTCATAACTGGAGTAATTTAATCATGCAGATTTATGCTACAAGTTTTTGTAGAATTGTACAGTAAGAAAGTATTTCCCTTAACCAGGAAATTAACGTTCTAGAATTGACAAGACAGTTGACCCTGAGAGGTCAGCTAATATCTACAGCGGATCTAAAATATTAATAATTAACTATAACTAATTATGGTTAATTATTAATATTTCCCATGAGCTGATTCATTACAGTATCTTCGGAACACAAATTTAAGATATTTTTGATGGAATCTGAGAGCTCTCTGACCCACCCATAGACCCTCCTTACACAATTAACGTCCAGAAACGTAGCAAGGAGATCGTAAAAATAATCCATGTTTGTAATAATAAGGGGGTTCATTCCTAAATTAACGAAGCTATGAGAATACTTTTTGTGTGCAAAAGAAAAAAAAAAGACTTTATTCAACAATTCGTCTCCTCCGTGTCACCCTGGTGCGATTTTGGAGAATATTCGCTGGATGTAAACAGCTTATGCTGTTCTGTGTCAGCTGGAGCTCTCAAATGCATCAAAAATATCTTAGTTTGTGTTCTGAAAATGAACGAAGGTCGTACAGGTTTGGAACGACATGATGGTGAATGACAGAATTTTCATTTTTTTAGGTGAACTATCCCTTTAAAATATTTTACTTTTGTTTACACAGAAGAAAGTTGTACAGATTTGGAACGACATGAGGCGGAATTAACCATGACTGTGAATTGTCATTTTTGGGTGAACTATCACATGCATTGCATCTAAATTACGACCTGTTTAACACATCAGTCTGGACTGATTTATCTTCTGGTCGTCAGATGATGGATTCAGCGTCTCTTTATCTACATGCTTCATGACGCCTCTCTGAGTACGTCTGTCCAGGTGGGTGGGGATGAACCCTGAACTTGCCTTTTCATGGGATGCCGCCAATAAAAACGAGATGTCAATCATCCTGCGCTGCTGTGGTGTGTTGGAGCCTGTCCAGCTGTCCTTCAGTCCCTCGAACCGTCACTCAACGTCCCACCATCCAGCCTCTCAACACCGGCGACAGAATCTCAATGATGTTCTTAAGAAGTCACATTCCCTTTGATAGGATGTGAATTACGGCCGTCTTTAAGTAGGTGTTGAGGAGCGCCGTGCTGGCGGTACTTTTATTAATCAGCTCTGACACGTTTCATTGTTATTCTTGTCCACTGACATGTCTCAAAGTTTTGATTGGACCTCCACTGCAGGTTTACAACAGATGGGTGAAACTGAAAGAGCATCAAGTGGAAAAAGTCTCTCTGAATGTCTGTGATCTCTGGTCAGAAACATGACGCTAAACCTGCACATTCATTGTGTGCTGGATCGCAAGTATAAGAACAAAAAAATAGCATAGGTGAGGATAGCAATTGTACAATATACTGTTTTGTTACGTTCGTTTATTGATATTTGGCATTTTAATACTTTGATAAATTTGAGACATTTTTAGTTCTTTAGACAGCACAATGACCCATGTCATTTTGTTTGAGAATAAAGGTTTAAAAGTTGTGATGGCAAAACTTGTAGCACAGCTGGACCAGTTGATGGACTGATTTACATTCACATATTTTTTGTGTGCAAATTTTGGCGTATTGTATAGAAATGATTTGGAAATTGTAATTGCGACATGCTGTTAATTTAAGTGATTTTGGTCTTATTTTGATTTCTTAAAGACTAGAAATGTTTTTAGTGCTAGTGCAACAAATTGAAGCACAAATATGTGCATTAGGTGAGTAATTGATGCTGTAAATTTATCATTCTTGTGCTTTCACAGAGAATGATGGGAAATGTTGCACAAATCACTATTCTCTAAACAATGTGTGTGAAAATGCATTTGAACATTTCTAATTAAAACTTATCCTGATCGTTATTAGCCTTTCACCTTTTAATTGACGCACCCCCTACAAGGAAAGCCGTTTCTGATTGGCTAAAAAGGGAGGGCCAGCTCGTGTGATTGGCCTACATAAAAGTCTCGCAGTATTATTGCTTAATGATCGTAACACTTTGGACAGTGTTGTATGATCAATTCAAACATGCAATCAAAGAAAATTAGTTAAATTACTGTAAAATTGCTAGATTGACTTTTTCGGTAAATCCATCATATCTATCAATCAACGGCTTTTCATGTTTTACCATTACAATTCCAGTTTTCTTAATCTGTCCAGTTAGACAACAGTTTTCTGACTTCTGAGGGATCAGGGTTGTTATAGTTAACTAAACCTAAAACCATAAAAAATGTTACTTAACATTAAAATAAAACTGAAAAAATTAAGTATGTGTGTGATTATAGTATATAATCTAATTAAGATAGTGGCCAAGGCATTTCTCATTTCATTCAGTTTACTAGATGTCTAAAGTAAACTAAAACTGGAAATAAATACTAATAAAGTAAAATTCAAAAAAACCATGGCCAAACATGAAATGAACCAAACTGAGAACATAAAACTAATTGAAAAATTAATAAAAAAAGTACAAATTAATCACTGATGCTAAAATAACTGCAACTTTAAAAATGCAAGACGCCACACAATACTATCCAGTGGCAGCGCTGATGAATAAAAAAAAGTTTTTAGTCACATTTTAACAGTGCAACGCTCATGCCTGAGATACTGAAAAAACAGCGAGTCAAAAACGTCCATCTAGATCATGTTTACACAGAATAAACAATGCAGTGGAACACAAATTATTTTCTGGTATTTCTCAAAAGCCCCAATTACTTTGGTTTTATAATTAACAAAATATAGTTTAGATCTTTAACGTGATCTTCTTGAATGCAAAACATTCTTAAGAGATCATATTGGGGTGTGTTTATTCTGATCTGCTGAACCGGTCGAGTTAATGAACAGAATCGTCTTCTAGCACAAACTCCCCAAACGCACTGGTAGCGGCGCGCTAATGATGCAGCCCAGCTCAGGTAGCTGTCAGGCCGCTGTGATTAATTAAATCCAAAACTAGGCCAATTTGTCACTTTATGTGGTGTGGTCGGATAAAGAGACTCGTGCTGCCGTCTCTTCACTCGTCCATACATTACTCCTTCAATATACGGGCGGGAGATTTTTCACGACGTCTTAATTGCCGCATTGGAAGGGCTCGGCGAATGTGAAATTCCTTTTAAAACACGTCGAGTCGTCGGAGCAGCCAAGCCAAACACGCGCTCAATTGCCTGACCTACACCTAGAGGTGACTTTTTGCCAATATGACTTTTTGCCTAATAAATCAAGAGCCAACGCTTGATTTATTAGGAATGTGAAAGAGACGGTTGGAGATATTCTTCTAAATGTCAGCGCCGGTGCTGTCGGGGATTTGTTTGATCTCATGTAGTCGCTCTCTGTTAAATCTGTCAGCAGTCAGTCCCAAACGATCGCCTGTATGCAAACGGCCCACGTCATCCAGCGGGTCTCGACGAAGAAAGACAGGTGTCTACTGTACACATCCATCAAATCCCTACCCAACTTGCGTTTTAGTACGGATGACTGTCAAGACGGTTCCTTCAGCGTCTGAGGATGAGAGGTTGGTAAGGAGAGGTCATCGACGCTCACAAGGTGTGTCAGGCAGCGTCACCACGGTCAGATTGAGGGTTTGAGGGATGTTGTCTTGTTGACAGTCGACTGCCGACGCAGCAGAGACGATCTCTGCTTCCATCCAACGTCTTGACCGAGGAAAAGCAGAGAAATTCCAGTACAGACCAACACGAAGTGTACAAAAAGCAGCACACATTTCAGCAGAATCGGAGCAACTCTATACATTATTGCATGTTCTTTTATGAAATATTTTTGGTGGGAAAATATATTTCTAATGTCACAAACATCTGAGATTAAAAAAAAAGTGTATGATACTTGGAAAGTATATGATACATTATTGCATGGTGGTTTACAAGATCATTTTAACAAGAGTTTGTTAATGTTCGTACACTGTTTATGCATCATAAGTGTAACGAAACCGCGCTAGTCATTTGAACCGAACTCAAGCTACTACTGTCAAATGTGCATTTCTGAGAGAAAAATGAAACGGTAAATTGAGATTGCAGCCTGCAACTGAATCAAGTCAAGAAAACAAAAACTGTTAATGGGATTTTAAACAATATTACTCATTAGAACATGCAGAACTAAGAAATAATTTTTTTCAATTGAGATATTTATTTTGTTAAGGAAAAATGACTGGAAAAGTGTAAAGAACTCAAAAATGTGAAGTGTTTGTTATGTTCTGACCATAAAGAGTAGTTTACAACCACAGTTAATGTTCTGGTTTCTACAACTTTCACTTAGGAGCAAAAACCTGCCTTTAAACTTGAAAAAAATAAAGAAAATAAAATGTATTGTGATAATTATACAGAAGAGGGGTATGAAAAATATTATTGTGAATGAATTTGTTATGGCCATATCGCCCAGCCCTACATGTTCATTTACAAAATATTTTTGGTTAGACAAAACACACTTTGTTTTTGCTCCATAGTAAAAATTAGCAAAGTTTTTATACTGCACAGTAATAATACAGTGTATATATAAATAAATAAAGTGGAAAAAATAACTATACAATACAAGTTATTGCATGTTTCTTAACGAAATATTCTTTTTACAAAAAATATATATAATATCACAAATGTTTGACATAAATTAAATGGTAACTCACAAATATATACACTACTTGGAAACAATATATGATACATTATTGCATGTTTATTTACGAAAGGTTTTTGGGTTTGTTGACAAAATTGGCAACAAAATGTATAGTTCACTCAGGATTAAATTATATATATTTTTAAATATCACACATGTCTGGGATAAATTAAATGGAAAAAAATCAATATACTTGATTATGCTCTTTTGAAAATGCGTACTTTTGCACGTTTAAAGTCGCAATTGAAGGGAAGTAGTGACAGATCATTCCTTCCGTATTGTGACGTACCAATGTGAGTGTGGGAAAATGTTGGGTTAGTGACTCGGTTCAGTCCATTTGTTGTTGATTAGTTTTTGAGACGTAGGTCGTTGCACTTAAAAATGTGCTCAGAAAGGACTAAATGATTGGAGAAGTCTGGCACACGTCTCCAGAGAGACGCATGTCTTCTCACCAGAAGATGTTCTGTCATTATTTTGATTTAAACATCACAAGGTTAAAAAATGAAGCATGCACAGACGAGTCTTTCACAATAAGGTCTATGACATGCATTTACAAAATAGTTAGGGTGAATTTTCTTTTCATGCCAACTTAAACATGAGCTGTATTGCAGCAATCTTTGAATGAATGAAATTACAGATGCTCCTGCTTTTTTTCATCCCCAGGAGAAACACGTTTTTAGATCTATTCCGCAGAATTCTCAAGATTTTCCGCCAAAATCACATCTGGACGCACTCATCAGAAATACAACATTTCTGAATCCATTTCTTCGTGCATGTAAACAGAAGAGAAATGTCTAACAGAAGTCTAACTTGTCACTTTCTGGGCATTTTGGGTCTTGACTCTCCCGCTGTTCAGACTGGCAGAACCTGACACGCTTCCACTCAGAGGTGACACGAGACTAATGCAGAGCCGCATGGAGATCGCAGCGCAGCCAACACACACATTTCCATTTCCTGCATGCATGTTCTTTCCTTGCCATTTCAATTGATCTGTAGTGAAGCTGACAAAGATGGCTGTGTGTTTAATATATTCCAGCGGGGTCCGAGCGCTGCTTTCACGTTAATTATTTAATTGCAGATGTGAATGTAGATGTTGTTGCTGCCAGTGACGAATGGTGATGGATTTTTCTTGTCTTGAACGTGGTGTGATTCAGGGTTGAGCAGTATGACCACAATCTTACATCGTGCTATGATTAGATTTGATCTCACAGTCATGGTATATATTACAATATAGTCATTTTTGAAAAGCAATAAATAATAAATTAAAATCTATCTATATATCTATCTATCTCATCCATCTATCGATCTATCTACCTATCTATCTATCATCTATCTATGATCTATCTATCTCTCTATACACATGTATGTGTGTCTGTATAGGATAATAGATATATATATATTATAAATCTACACCAGTAGATATAGTTTGGTGAAGATGTTCCTTTTCCAGTGATTAATATTTAAAAAACTATTTATGGAATATTCGTGCATTTACTTTTACATTGTACCTTCGTATTGCTGATATATATTTAGTTTTTGTCAATCTTTATTATATTTAGCGCGATTTAATTTGTATATTCTGTTTCTTTTATTTAGTTAAAAGTTTTAGTAATTCTTGTTGGTGTTTTGGTTTAGTTTTATTCTACGTTTTGGTATCACTTTACAATAAGGAGTCATTGTAACATTAGGATCTTATAGTAACATGAGCAATACTTATACAGCATATTAAATCTTCGTTCATTGTAAGTTCAACATTCCACAGACATTATTAAAATCAAAGGTGACTGCACTGCTGAACCAACCTGACTAAAACATTTTTAACTAACATTAACAAAGGTTAATAACTGCTGTAAAAATATATTGCTCATTATTAGTTCATGCTAAAAAATGAGGACTCATGGTAAAGTGATTCGTTGTCTAAAACTATGTCTTATAGTTTATCATTTTTATTATGCGTTTTAGTTTGTGTATTTTAGATTAGTACTTCAGTTACAATGAGGAAATGTGCTTAAATAAAATATGTTAGTTTTTTAGATTTGATGTAAGTTACGTTATCCCCTCGGTTGAGATAAATAACCTTTTTTTATTTAAATTTTTATGGTTTTACTTTAAAATTTGCATTTGCATTTGCATATTGTGAGCTCTGATTGGATGAGCCACATTCGAATAGCCAGCTTTTGGCTCCGCCCCCAACAGCTGCTTCTTTCTCGACTTGTATGGCGCACATCTCTGCATTTTCGCATTTCTCTGTGTTTACCCGTCAGTCTGTCGTGTAAATAGCCAAAAGTTGTCCTGCCCACTGAGAGCCGTGCAAACACTAGTCTACCGCGCGATATAACCGCTACAGCAAGTCAGCTGTCCACCCCTACGTTTCCATCCACAGCTCTTCTTGCTTTCATCAGGCCCTAATAACATGCAGCTCAGAATCACGCCGAGGGTCCCGGAGGCATCTGGTGTGATCTTTTGAGGGCTGGAGGTCTTCAGACCAGGCTCTCGCCGTCCCTTTAGCCCGAAGCTTCAGTGCTGACAGCGCTCATGTTTATTTCATCCTGTGTCTGGGCTGTCTCGTTTTTCTCCAGCCTCCGATGTCATTAACGGTGGAAGAGAGGACCCTGCAGTGGCACGGCTAATGAATTCCACTGCGGCTCCTCTCTCCTCACCTCGTTACCCCGGCTCAGGGTGTCAAATGAAAACTGCTGGAGAAAAGAGCGCGTGTGCGAGACTGTGTGTGTGGGTGGGTGAGCAGTCATTGGCTTCAACATTGTGGTCAATAATCAACAGCGTGTGGTTGCAAGGCTGGAAATTGTGGTGGTGTTTGAGGAATGAGTCAGGCTGATGGTCGTATAGTGGGCTGAAGATGTTGATTGTAGCACAAAATTAATGAGTTCCTGGCTGAGACGGATTTAGAGACGCTTACTGAGGGAATCACATTGAGATGCTGTGCTGGACTGTATTAGCTGTTCCCGGCTGCGTCTCATTTCACTCTCTCGTTCCCTAGATAGGGTGTTGTGTCAACTATGGACAGATTTGGCCCTGGAAAGTTTTAGAAATTAAACAGTTTTCTCAAACTCAAATATATTTAATTGGACCACTAGCAATGTCTCAAATCACCTTTCATTCTGTGAAGGAATTAATTATATTTGAATAAATTAGTATTTTCCATGTGCTACAATGTATTTCAAAGTGACTCAAAATGTCATGTTTAATTCAATTCATTACTTGCCAATTCTGTGTAATTATTCGTTAAATTTACAAGATTTGTTGTGGAGTGAGGGGAAATAAAATACATGTTCATAGCATATTTTTTTGTTTTATTTATAGGCATTTTACTTTATTTCTGAATGTAAATGTGACTTATCTGTTTTTTCTTCTCAGCAATGCAATTCGCAACTTATTTTTAGAGAAAATACGGTAATATATTTTAAATAATGTATTTTCTTTAAATAATTTTTTTGTCTTGCTATGGCTAATTTCATTACTAGAATAAAAATGTCAAGTCAAGTCACCTATATTTATATAGAGCTTTTAACAATACAGATTGTATCAAAGCAACTTTACAGTATTAAATAGGAAAATAGTGTCTCAATAATGCAAAATGACAAAAGTAAACACTAATTTTTCAGTTAAAGACAGTTCATCCTTGAATTCAGTGATGTCATCATCCAGCTCCGTTCAGTTTAAATAGTATCTGTGCAATAAAGTCTACGATATCGCTGGAAATTAAGTGTCCCCAAATAAGCAAGCCAGAGCATCCGGGACAGGAATGGCTCAACACCTTGGGAGAAAACAGGCTCAGTCGGGGGGCCAGTTCTCTTCTGACCAGACCAAACCAGCAGTTCAGTTCCAGGCTGCAGCAAAGTCACATTGTGCAGAGGACTCGTCTGGTTTCTGTGGTCTTGTCCCGGTGGCCGTCTAAGAGACAAGGTCTTCACTGGGAAATCTGTTTACTGGGGCCATCTAGTTGTGTCCTAAATACAGAATCATTGAATATATAAAAATGTTTGCTTAAATGTACCAGATCTGCTTATTGGTTGGTGTTGAAGAAACATTGTAACATGAATTGGGCATAGGGAAATCGTGTACGTACTTTTGAGCCAGCGAGCAGATTAAGACACATTCACGCCCCTCCCTCCCAGACAATTAGCTTCTCAAATGAATCATAATATCATAAATGTCAAAAGCAGTGTATTTAAAGATCGCATTCTGGATTAAAAGAGTTTCACTGTTGATGATAAAATGAGAGATTGTGATTTAGGTAATTTGTCTGTTTTTGATGGAATAGTTAGTGTTTAGCGTGGCCTGCTAATTGTGCTGATTTAGTTGTCATGAAGGAAGCGTGACGGATGTGGACGTGTTATTGAGTTGTATGGTGACAAGGGCTTCTTTTCTGTCTATTAGACGTTTCAGTTCTGCTTTCCCTGCTGAAATAAACCGCTTAAGGTGGTTTGTTGGTTTAGATGGTCAATCATTTGCAGACAAATGCCCAAAACTGCTCTAAAACCATGAAGCCAGACCAGCTGGACCACAGGCATGGTGCAGTTATAAGACCAGCAAACCATCTTAAGCTAGTTCAAGATGTGCAGAAGAACCACCAGTGTTTTGACAGTGTTTTTCAATTCAGATACATCACAATCACAGGACATTCTGTAAGGATAGAGCTCAATATAAAACCTTGCATTTATGTTTTAATGATGATTTTAGTGTTTTGATGTGGTTAAATGGGTGTGGTGTGTGTTTTGTTCATGCGTGTGCGTGTGTGTGTGTGTGTA